>JASKGM010026015.1:0-27563 GCA_034509205.1 Ceratonia siliqua | reverse complement strand
ACATGGGAATATTTTGTTCCCAAATCACTTTCCCAGTAATCTTAAGATATACCCTCTACCAAACGCCACCTTATGGTCATTTGATGTGAGGCTTTGGTCTCAAATCTTTCTAATATTTTTTTATTTGTTTCAAATGCTAAGTTCTTTTTCAAACTTTGAATTAATATGTTGCTTATAAGTTTTAAGCGATTGCTTTCTACTATTCCAATAAGAATATGTTACTACGTAATATTTTTGAAATTTAGGCTGCCTCAAGAAGTGGGAGGGTTAAATGTCAACTTGAGAAGTATGCTAAGGTAATAAGTAGTATTCCTTAGAAGTAATGCAATTCTTATACTATGTGGTATAAACTATATAAATATCAAATTTAATTATACTTCTAAGCAAAATTTAATATTTAGGTTTATATTTGGCTGTCAACTAAAATTGATTAGTTCAGTTCATATTTGCCGTCGTTCATGGTACTTATGTAGAAATTTGGTCATTTTTAAATTTACAAGGAAATAGAACTGGTCTTGCTTTGGTTTTGTAGGTTTTGGCTTCTTAATGATAAATGAAGTAGAATTATAAGTTTTGTAGGTTTTTATTTATTTATTTTATTTTTCCTTTTTTGGGTGTGTTTCTTCATTTTTATTCCAAGTTTTCCCTACATATTCCAAGGTGTTCGCTGACATGTCAAAATACTACTAATCACCCACCAGTGAATAGAAGAAACATGCATTTGTTTCTATTTTGTTGAATTTGGTTATCAGTCAAAATACTACTAATCACCCACCAGTGCTTAAATGATTGTGGTTTCAATAACCTTAAACCATATGGGAATTGGTTCACAGGGACGAATAAAGATCAGGGAAAGATTGAGTCTCGGAAAGACTAGACAAAGTACTTTGTAATGGGAATTGGTTGGAAGTTTTTGACAAAATGGGGTCACTGGTCTGTCTGCTGCTGGTTATGAGCTTAGCTCACTTTTGTTGAACATTGGTGTTCAAGTCCCACTTAGACAGAGGCCTTTTTCTTTTCAAGTCATGTAGCTTTTAGATAAAAAAAAATGTAGTTCAGTGGTTAACTCAGCTTAATGGGATGCCTGTAGTGTTCTATCATGAATTTTGGGACCTTGTCAAATAAGAAATGATGGGGATGGTCAAATCCTTTTTATGGCCATATGTTTTTTGCTCAACGAGCTAAATGATTCGAAAATTGCCTGCTCCACAAACTTTCAAGAATTTCAGGCCAATTGGACTATGTAATATGGAATATAAGTTAATCTCTCTAGTTAAGGATTTTCCCCCAATTTTGATAAGGATGATTATGTAATGCTTTTCCACAATATCAGACTAACTCTTGCTTAACGGGCAGCTAATGAATCATTGCCATCCACGAAGAGGCCTTAGATGGGGAGATCCACTTGCTCCCTAGATCTTTTGTTTGTGCTCTAATGTCCACTCTTGCATGTTGATGGCGGCAGAGTAATCTAAACAAATTAACGGTATATAGGGCGTGTTTACTTTTATCATTTTCTATTTCTATTTTCAGTAAAAAATGAAAATGTGTATAAAAATGTTTTTACATGTCTTGTAATATTTTCATTCTATAGTAAATAATTAGTTCACATTGTCATAAATTTTGAAAACTATAAAAAAAATTTCTACGTTTTAAAACAAGTAAGGTAGTAATTTTGAAATTTTGATCAAATTGTTCTTTCAATAATGAATGGATAAACTTTATTTTAACATCATAATTAGCCATACTCACTAAAATTGGGAAAGATATATCTGGTGGGACTACCAAAAACATAAAAGACAATTATTGTAGGCTTAATTGTAATTTTGATCCCTCTAGTTTCAGGCTGAACAATTTGGTCCCCATAGTTTCATAAACGTTATACTTTTGGTCCCTCTATTAATTTTTCATTCATTTTTTAATAGAAATAATGATGTGGCCTTTCAAAAATACCAAGTAGACTTTAAAAATGACACATCACCTAATGAAAATGACATATTAACCCTTTACATTACTCCATTGCCACGTCAGCCCAATCCCCAAAGTCCCCCCTCCGAAAACGAGCATCTCCATTTAGATTTGGACTTTTGGTTCATGCCCAAGTTCCGTCATATTCATATCTATTGCCGACATCGTTCACTAATGCTTCCATCTTGGGCTTCGTTGCTTCTCCCGGTGAGTGTCTCCCGTGGGGGAGTTTTGTTTTCATCAGCACTTTCTAGTTTTGTTTTTATGTTTGGTTCAGATTACTTGGTCATTTTAGGAGAGTTTAATGATCCATTAATGTGGGCTAGTATCCAAATAAGTAGAGAGTTGAATGAGAAATCATTTGGTGAATCCCTAAATGTTAATTTGTTGCATAATTATTTTGAGCAAAATGAGCTCTGCGCCATCACCCAAATATCCAAAGTTTGTTTCGGTGGAAGGCAATGATATATAGTCAAGAAGTAAACCAGATGGTAAGGTGATATTCCTCAGCTGTTTTGGTTTGCACATTGAAGTTTTACTCTGTCACGTAATTTGAATTGGGTCACACATGTTTGTTCACACTGTAATGTTTGTTTGAGTTCTTTTCTTGCATATAACTTTTACAGAATGCTTGGCTTGGCTATGATTTACACTCAACAATTAAACTGTAGAGAACTATATATTGCATATTTGCATGTATTTTTATAGGGTTGGGCTTAATGTTTTATACCCTTTTGCCTTCATTCGTTAAGCTCATATGAAATGACCAAGTAATCTAAACCAAACATATAAACAAAACTAGAAAGCGTTCATGAAAACAAAACTCACCCTGGGGGGACGCTCGCCGGGAGAAGCAACGACGCCAAAGATGGAAGTGTTGGTGAACGATGGATGTGAATCTGAAGGAACTTGGGCATGAACCAAAAGTCCAAAATTGAATGAACGGATGCTCGTTTTTGGAGGGGGAAGGAAATTTGGGGATTAGGCTAATGTGACAATGGAGTGATGTGGAGAGTTGATGTGTCATTTTTATTAGGTGATGTGTCATTTCTAGAGTCTACTCACATTTTTTGAAAGTATGAAAAGTTAACGGTGAGACTAAAAGTGTAATTTTATGAAATTATAGAGATCAAATTGTTCAGCCTGAAATTAGAGGGACCAAAATTGTAACTTTTGTAAATTAGAAGGACCAAAACTATAATTAAGCCATTATTATGCCTAAATTATATCAACAAAAGCTAACTGAGAAACAAAAATGAAAATGAAACAAAAATTGAAAGTAAGCACGATTTAAAAAAAATTAATTTTTAAGAAAATAAAAATAAATATTTTTGAAAGCTAAACGTATCCTTATCTTCATTGCTTTGGTAATTTGAAGTAAAAATATTGGAAGCAAGTTAAGAAATAAAATCTATCCACCATATAATATTATATTCATTATACTAATCGTCTCAAACAAATTTTACATGAACTAATTCTTCCCTACAAAAATGCTTTCACAAAGGGCAAACTGATCAATGATAGTATAACATTGACATTCAAAAAGCATATGATAAAATATCTTAGAGTTTCATTGAAATTGTATTAAAAAAAATGGAATTTCCACATTTTTGGATCCAATTGCTAATGCAATGCATTATAATGTGCAATAGAGTTATCATTAATGATCAAACAAGCCCAGTGATGCCTTGCATAATTTCTTACATGATATCTGTTCTTAACTTTAAATTTTAGTCCAAGTTTAATTGTTTTAGTTGGATTTAGGTTTTCTTGTTGTCATTTATATGTTTATTTACAGATTTGAAAGAAAACAAAAGGAAAGGCTGACTTCTCAAAGAAAAGAGTGGCTGACTTCTAAAAGAAAGAAAAGAAAGAGGCTGACTTCTAATTGGGAAAAAAAAAAGGGTTTTAAGGTGGACTTCTCGACAAATACAAAAAAGGAACCAAGGAGGCTGGGCTGAACAAAAAAGAGTGAAGAAAAATAGAGAGCTCGATTGAGGGAGAGGTGAGCGTGTGAGAGGCTCAAGAAAGAAAGCTCGGTTGAGGGAGAGCGGTTGTTAGTAGTCAAGAAAAAAATTTGAATTAATAGTGTGCTAATACACAATAAATAAAATTATATTTCTAATCTTAATTTTCTTTTGGAGAAGATGTTGCATCTTGGAAGGTTTTGGTGTGGGTTCAAATAATTTTAGCTATGCTTATTTCGCTATAAATTTCTTTTGAAAAACATTTCCTACATAAAAGATGCGTTTGTCTTGTTAAAAGAAATATTTCAACAATGTGAATTTTGTTTCAATGTTTCAAATAATTTTTTTCTCAAATGTAAATTAGGATACAATTTCTAATTGTTGTTTAAACATATTTTTTTAGTATATTACTATTCTCTAGTTTGATCATTATTTGCCACAACTATTTAATTGAGCTTGACGTCATGCTAAGATCTAAATAAGAATCTTAAAAATGAATCAAGCCTATACTTGGGTTCAAGTATTTGGAACAAGTTTAGGCCTAGATAAAAATTTTGAAGTGAAGCTCAGGTCCAAACTTAAATCTAAACATTTTTATGGTTGCGTTCAAGATGAAATAAGAATTTTAAAAATGAGTGAGAGCATGGGCAAATCTTTTTTTTGGAGCTTCCAGATAAAAATAATTAATCTCTTAGCATCGTCATTTTTCATAAACAGTTTCGGTTAAAATCTTCTAACCTATGACCATTACTCTTGTTTTCTCGTTCAGTGAGAACATTGTAACCCTTCTTGACTGAGTATACCATCGTGCGCTCTTCTCTGAACCAATTTATCCTTAATTTCATACTTTGAAATGGGTAGTTGAGAGATGGTTCTAACCAAGTATGTGTTCAAATATTGGCGAAGTTTTAAATTGTCCCATTCACCTAAAGAGAGAAGTAAAGAATTGGAAAACTTATGTATTAAGTTGTGGTATAGCAGATATACATATATATATATATATACAGACTTCCATATAACAACCTAATTGATAACAACCTAATTCAGTAGTTGTTCTCTCTCCTATATTTAAAATATATACAGGTGACGAAGGATAAGAATTTAGGATGGGATAAGGATAGTTGTTTATAGAGATATATTTGGGATGAAGTGGTTGCTGGGATCACATGACAGTTACTCCGTTATGCCCCCTCAAGATGGTGGCTGGGTCAACAACACCAATCTTGTTTTGTAGTGTCTGAAAACATGGTCCAGGTAATGGTTTCATGAGCAGATCGGCAAATTGTTGTTGAGAGAAGAGATGTGATACATGTAGAGTGTTGGCAGCTACAAGTTCACAAACAGAGTGGTAGTCAATGGTTAACACACAAGTAAGTGGCACCAATGTCGTCTGATAAATGACTGGAGTAGGGGGAAGCTTATAACCCAGCTTGGCAAGGATATTTTACTGCCAAAGAAGTCTAGCTGTTATGGAAGCAATGGTTTTATACTCTGCTTCAGTGGAGGAACGTGCAACCGAATGTTGTTTGTAGGATGCCCCAGAGATGGGGTTAAGGCCGAGATATGCTATGTAAGCGCTGGTAGAGTGATGATCAGTGGAATAACCTGCCCAATCGATGTCGCAATATGCCATAAGAGGGAACTGCTAACTCCGTTGCAGGTGAATGCCGAATGTAAGTGTGATTTTTAAGTAGTGAAGTAGACGTTTTAAGGCTTAGAAGTGGTCATTAGTAGGACGTTGCATGTGTTGAGAAGCCTATTGACAGTAAATACAACATCTGGTTTGGTTAAGGAGAGATAATGTAAGGAGCCCACAAGACTACAGCAAACCGAGGCATCAGTTGGTAAAGAATCAGATCAGGAACAGCATGAAGTGGCTATCATGGTAGTTACTGGTTTCACCCCCTCCATTCGAGCTTTTTCTAGGATATCTCTTATATATTTATGCTAGGTGAGAAACATACCCTGAGGTGTACGGATGAGTTCAAGGCCCAAGAAATAGCTTGGTGCACCAAGGTCTTTGAGGGAAAAAGTAGCAGCTATGGAATTCAAAAAAGCTTGAAGAAAGTGAGTGTTGTTGCCAGTGAGTAATAAGCCATCCACATAAACAAGGAAGTAGGCAGTAATTTTACCATGATTGTAGACAAACAAGGAGGCATCATACTTGGCATTAGTGAAGCCATATGATAGCAAAAATTTTCTAAGAGCATGATACCAAGCACGAGGGGCTTGTTTCAGGCCGTAGAGAGCTTTCTTTAGTTTGCAGATGTGGTGTGGATACTGGGGATGCACAAAACTAGGTGGTTGACACATATACACTTCTTCAAAAAGGGACCTTTATAAAAATGCATTATTTACATTAAGGTGCCGCAATGACCAGCCATTGGAGAGAGCAATAGTGATGACAATTTTGATGGTTTGTGGCTTGATCACAGGGTTGAATGTGTCAAAATAATCTATCCCAGGGCGTTGATGGAACCCTTTGGCTACGAAACGTTTGTGTCTAGAGATGCTGCCATCAGGATTATGCTTGACTCGGAACACCCACTTGTTACCAATAATATTGTAGCTTGGGTCAGGCGGAATGAGGTCCCAAGTGCTATTGGTCATGAGAGCATTAAACTCTTCTGACGTGGCTTGTCTTCAATGAGGTGATTTAAGTACCTGAGAAACACAAGTTGGTTTAAGGGGAGGGGGAATGGGATACTTTGTGACAGAATATAGGTGCTTGGTTTAAAAGTATGGTTTTGAGCACGAGTATGCATGGGATGAGTGCCAAGCAAAGATGAAGGTTGAGAAAAAGAATAGGTACCTTGTTATTGACCTTGAGAACATGTGGGAGATACCGGTGGAGGTTCGAGCCAGTCGAATGAAAAGGCATCAGGTGATGCATGTGCATTGGCAGAAAGTGAAAGAGTTTGTGAATGTGGGAGAATAGGTAGAGTTTAGTTGCTGGAGGGTCATGGAGTGTGGTTTAGTTAGGTGGTGGCTTGTAAGGTGTAAAGGAGATTAAATTATGATTAGTTCCAACTGAGAAAGTCTACACGGCCTGACAGTGCTCTTAGCAATCATGTTAAAGGCCATTTGGCACACCAAAAGCAAATGCATGATGGAGGGAGTTGTCCTATATGCAAACCAATTAACCAAACAATATTCTAGATTAAAAAAACCTTTGAAAATATTATAGCAATGCATGGAAGGTTCTGGTAAGCTATAGCTTTTCAGAACATCTCTTAAGGAGCAGGATAAATATATAGAATACTACTTGGATTCATACAGACCAAAACCTCGATCAGGATAGATTGGGTATCATAATGGAGCAAAAATGCATAGGAGGTTTTATCCATACTACTATATACCAATTTTAGGGGTTCCAATGTAGAAAACTGGTTAGAAATATCAGAAATGGAAGAATGAGCTTATTTCGAGTTGGGCTAGGTGTATTAAGTTGTGCCCTGACTGTTTGCTAGTTAACAACAAGTTAACAACCAACAACCATATCTCACCCTTCCTAAGGAGTACATCCAAAGCATCTTGAGACCTTATACTATCAAGCTGGAGGATCAGACTCTAGTGGAGGACATTCTCATCTCAATAGGTTCCACTACTGGAGCTTGAAAATTACCACCAGTATTATTAGCGACATATTACTGTATATGGGCTTATGGATCTAGCCCCAAATAGGATACTATGTGTTTGATTTTATAGTGCCATTTTTTATTTCTTCCTTATTATTTTATTTTATCTCAATCGACACATAAGGATGATATTATCCAAAATCCATTAAGACCTCATTTGGTGTAACTTTTAGGATAAGGCCTAAGGGTGGGCTATTGGCATTCCCTTCTAGCAAACCTTTTAATAAATTTCTACAATTACTCTTTTATTAACTTTTTTATATTAATTAATTTATATTTAAATTGTCTATTCATACTTCTAATTAAACTTAATCACTTATACAATAAAATTTATTCTTTTATTAAAAAACAATTAATTTATCTATGTTTTTATTATTCTTCCCTACTATTATTCTTTAATTTTTCACAAAGCTAAAGTAGTTTGATTTTTCACATAATCGAACGATGGTGGAACATCAAAATATTAAAAAAAGTAAAGATGATAATGATATTCTTTGCCCTTATGATACAAATAGCCTAAAAAGGATATGAGTTTTTATCTAGACTTGCTTACTTAAGATATGATTCTTATCTTCATACTCTAATTATTTTTCATTAATGAGTATTAATTTTTGAAGTACATAGTTAAATTATGCTTCTCATTGATAGTGAATTTCACTTTGCTTGTACATTCAAAAAGAAAATGTGAACAAGTAATTAACTATTTTTTGTGAATGGTTCATATCATTTGATTCTTGAGCCAAATCTCCAATTCTCATAAAGGTTATTCACTATGTTTAAGGAAGAAGAAATGTATAACTTCAACAAGGTGTAACCCTTCACCTTTTGAAAGAATAGAAAAACTAGAAAGTCCAGTATTTGTAAAAGTGGTGGGCATGATTGTCGTACTTGTCCAAATAAAGCTCTGACTACAACAATGAGCTCATCTAACCAAGTTGAAGAAATGAGGATGATAGATAACATTGACTTAACAATCAACTCTTTTTTTTTCGACTATCTTGAAAGATTAAAAAATAATTGGGTATGACTTATTTAATTATTTATCATTTTATAAATTTCTAATTAATTTTTAATATAGATATATTTTTTTATAGTATATAAAAATATATATCATGTTTATCATTTTTTTTTTTGCTTTTTGTAGGATTTTTTTGGATATTTGAAGAAGATGAAAATTGAAGGCTATTTGATATTGTTTTCTTTATTTCTTTAAATTTAAGAACATGTAAGCTTAGATAAAGTATTTCTTTGAGTAAAATTTATATATTTTGCTAATAAGAAGGTTGTAATTTTTGTTCATATGTTTAATAAATTATAGGTGTAACTATGCTTAAATTTGCAAGATTATAATTCATTTTTACTAACAAAATTATTTATTGAGGATCATTCATGTTAATTAATGAAAGTAAAAAAATACTTTTATAAAACTTTAATAGGTAGTTTAGGAAATAATAAAACCTTTAAATTTTAATAATGAATTGAAACTAATTATAATATAAAAAATATTAATATTAATTAAAAGTCTAAAAAGAATTTTAAATACAAATTAATTAAAATTTTAAATTATACTAAAAATATTTTAAGAAAAGAAAGTTCTAAAGTTAATTATTATTTTTCATACATAAATTCTATAATATATTGAATAATTTTATTTCACAAATTAAACATAAATTATAAGTTCAAATATATTTAAATTTTTAATATCAAAATTAAATTTTTACTAATTAAATTATATGGTTATCATGTTTATTAATAGAATTAAAATTATTAATAAAACATTAGTAAAACAATTAATAGGTAATTTTAAAATACTATGAAAGAAGAAAAATAAAGAGATCAAAAGTTTATCTAATGAATGATTGAGTTTAGTTAAGAACATAAATAAATAATTTAAATATAAATTAATCAAGTATTTAATTAATATTAAAAAACTTAATAAAAGGGTATTTGTGAAAATTTATTAAAATTTTTTTTATAAGTGTCAATTACCCAAATCCACATTCTCATACCGTTGCGTATTGTTTCCGATCAAATCACGGTCATTTAATACGTATTAAACGATCATGATTCAATCTTTATTTATTTTTTTTCACGTATTACGAGATCTGATCAGGTTCAATGCAGCCCATGCATTACCCAATTGCATGGAATGCCCATCCCAATTACCCCACCCGAGGCCTAATAGCGTTATATATAATAAGGTCGGATTGGATAAATCATGATAGTATAAAATATTCATAAAAAAAAAAGTTTGGTATGATACTATATAGTCAGTTGCACTGATAATTATATAAAACAATATAGGATAAAAAATTACTATTTAGATAAAAATATTCATTAAAATAAAAATATATTATGACACAATTTTAATTGTTTTTAATTAAAAAGTTAACCAAATTTTTTTTCTTAATTATCCTCTATATTTTCTTAAAGCTTTTATTAGAAAAAATAAATTATAAGTAAATAATATATCAAACTCACCCAAAATATATAATTATTTATATTTGTAAAAAGGATATCACGCTTATATCAATTTATTCAAATTACACTAAATTATTTATTTATTTTTAATGAGATATTTTTTTATTATACTCTTGTTTTTATTCTTGTAGTTTATTTCAAATTTTAATTTAATCCTTAAATTTTTTTAATCAGCCATATTTTTTTGTTGTACTATTTTTTAAATATATATTGCAGTGTAATTATTCTATTATCTTTTATTTTCAAAGTTTATATTATGTGCATGTCTTTTATACTTTTTAAGCATCCTTTTTAAATTGCATCTCCTTTCACATACATTTATCTCTTTTAATATATTTTTAATTTAAAAAAATATATTTATTAAAATATTATCTTTTTTTTTTCATTTATCATTATTTATATTTGTCATACAAGCCTAATCAAATTATAGAGTCATGGTAGTTCGTAAACTCGACTTCTAGTCTGCTAGAGTCATGGTACAGTTTTCCTCACCTATAGTGTTCGTTGTTTTTTAATAAGGTAATACGGTGACTCTTTAAATAAAAATATTTAACTAACAATTATAGTATTATTTTTTTATAATTATATACATACATAATTATACACACACATATACATACATACATACAGATATATATATATATATATATATATATATATATATATATATATATAAAATAATTAGCTATTTATATTTTTTAAAATATCTTTTGTTATATTATATTATAATTTTTTGTAGTACAATAATAATATTTTATTTGATTATAATTATTTTTATTTATATTATTTTTTATTTCTATAAATATTATAAGTTATTTAAATATTTATTTTATTCTAATTAAAATGTATTTATTGTAATATAATTAATATTTATATATAATATAGCCTGAAGTGTGGTAGTTTGATATTAACTAAAGTACTAATAATGATTTCATCTAATTATAAAATTATCACATTGAAAACAAGTATTCTCAAAATACTATTTTTGAAAATATGCTGATGTTGTTTCCAGTGTTTTAAAACAATAGTTTAAAAAAAAAAAGTTAAAAGGCACCCTCAAAAACACCTTTACCAAAGATGTATTTTAATTTTTTGTTTGTTTTAGTGTTTATTGTTTTTTAAAAAAGTAATACGATAACCCTTTAGAAGAAAAGGTTCACTTAATAATTTCTTTTATATATATACTTAAGAATCTGAATTTCTTTCATATGAATATAGCTAGAGACAAATAGAATATTCCTCTTGAAGTTGAAGAAAGTTCAAAAGAAAAAAAGGGAAGGAATGAGTTACATTATTATTACTTTTAACTAGATTTTGACCCGTTCAATACGGGCATTGGATCTAATAAGTTACCAATAAAATTTAAAACATGTAAAAGATAACAATTATAATATTCATTATAAAAAAATTGTCATGATACAAAATCTCATTAACTTAATACATAGATTGTTAAATTCATTCTAAAAAACAGAACTATAACAAAATATATAAATCTTCTTTGCATTCCTTGAGAATTGAGCAGTCATACTTTTGTACATCATTGAAATTCACTTCTTGTACCCATCACAACAAAAGTAAGATCCTGAGATCCTACAAATTGTAAGGTATTCACTAAGAACATTTATAAAAAAACGTAAAGATAATAGAATATGAATATAACATAAAAAACAATTTCTCATTATGTAGCCCATATTTTTTAATTCACCTGAGATGCATCACATCATGACCTTATATATACATCAACAAGTTATATTAGTAAAACTTAATTATTTAGTCATTCACCTAAATTTTGAAAAGGATTTGTTTTCAGGAAATTGATCAAGTTTTTTTCTTGCTTCATTAACATCAGTTGAATGTTGTTACAATAAGATGTGATTCGATACAATTCAGAACTTTGGAGGACTTGCGAACAAATAATGCAATTACATGTATATCAAATCACTAATTGAGTGTCTCATGATTGGTAAACAAATTTTTGACTATCATCAAATTTAATTTTTATTAAGAGACATATGAGGCACAACTAAGTAATATATGCAACTGCTTGAACTTCATGATTAAGAGGCACATGGCATTAAAAGGTGCATTTTTCTTTCCCATCACTCCTTGTTTCCTATCCCTTCCTCTATTAATTACTTTTAAATTCTTAGTATTGGGTTTCTAAAGTTTTTCACTTGACTAAATTGTTACGACCCAACCCCAGGATCATGATCAGTGCCAGGACTAAGGACCTAGCTACCAGTCCTCTAACCCAAGCCAGCCTGGCCTGTTTCTTGTATTTAATTATACTTTACTTTCTAGAATAATTTAACTTTTTAACAACTGATAAAAAATACTTACTTATATATATATATATATATATATATATATATATATATAATCACCTTAGAATCTAATACAAGTTTATACAAGTTTATACACCAAATCCTTTCTATAAGTTCATTTCTAAAACTCTCTCATAACCCACAAGCCCGGTCTTAACTGTAGTCCTTAAAGTCAGATCGTCGATCCTCTAAATGCTCTTTTGAACCTGCAGAAGTGGAAATCCCAAGAAGGGGGAGCTTTCAACTAGCTCAAAGAATAAATCAGACATAACTAAAGTTATTGCTGGTGCAATGCATGAACGCATGCCTAGCAATCCCCAATAATCACCGAATTATCATTCAGTTCAATTATATGCAATGGTATACGTGAACATGCTTAGTTAAACCATGTAAAACTTCTCATCAGAAAATATTATGATTTCCTCAGAAAAACAAAACATGTCAAGACTTAATTCCATCTCATTCAAAAATTATTCATATATTTCACCAAATACATAACTAATTTTGAATTTTTGTTCAGTTAAATACTATTTCAAAACATATATAATAAAAAAATTTCTTAGAGGTATTTTACTTGGAACAATTGGAACTTCCATCCCTTCTGCAATTCCATTCGAACTCATCATGAGTGAATCCTTTCATTTCTTTCATAATTCACCTTGACTCATGATTGAGCTGAAATATTGCACATTTTTAGACATTTAGAGTTAATATAATTTAATTCTTTCATGACATTATTATTAATTTTAAATAGAAAATTAGTCAAGAGACATAAATCCAAGTTGTGATTTAAATTGATTAATAGCATGTTTTTGCTTATTTTATTACTTGTGATTTAATTGGGCAATATTTTCTCACATGCTCATACATTTTAATTGTTGCTTTAGGTTGATTTGAGCTAATTGAAGAGGTATACATTGGGCTAAGTTTAGAAAGAAAATCAAGTGCTGGTTCAAGCAAACTTATAGCACTATCTGGATTTTGAGCTATAATTGGAGCTGCAAACCTTCATTTCAAATGTTCTTTGGTTTTTTGGAAAGATAAGACAAAGGCCTACAAATTTTATGAAGAGTTTAAACCCAGTTCTATCATTGTGAGGTCCAAATTGGGCAAAAACAGAAGTCCCCTGAATTTGCCAGAAGCCTAACAGCAACCCAGACCATGTGTCGGTTTTCAGCTCATATCTGGAGTTTTCAAAGTTCAAATTTAGCAAGCTCAAGTGAGTTAAATATTTGAGAGGGAGATCTACAACTTCTATGAATGGTCCAACTTCAAAATGTGCTGTTTGAATACTCTAAATATTACTTGAATTTCCATGAAAACAACCAGTAGCTGAAGCTGTAATTCAGCTGAAAAAGTCAAAACGCACAATTGCTAGAATGAAACGCAAGACCAGATATTAGGAGACAAAACACAGCAGCTTCATAAACAAACCAGCAGAAAAATAGGAAAGCATCAGTAAACAAAATGTAGGAGGCTTCAAAGTTGGACGACGGTGCAACCAAAGGAGGACTCTCAGGTAACCTAAGAGAGAAGCTACGAATGAAAATATAAAAGGGAATTTGGACAAATGCAAGAGGGGGGAACAGAACCAGAGGTAGAAAGCGGTAGAACAGAGTTTTCTGTTGTAGTTGAAAAGAGTTGAACACAGCCTTTGTAGACTCCTCTTGGGGTCCAAGTTGCTGCTGCCCAACACTCCTTCAAGCTACTACTGTTATGTCCATCACTGGCCAACTTCTCACTCCCTTCACTCTCTAATTTTCTATTTAGTTTTAGTTGAAGTTCATGATTTAATTTTTTGAGATTTGTGGTTTAAGGTTATTTAGTATTTGATGTTTTGTTAACTTTGATTCTAGTTGTCTTCTTGTTTGTTTAAACTCCCATTTGATTTATATTGCAATTGCTATGGATTGATTTCAATAGTTTTGTGATTTAAATATATAGATGAACGCTAGAATTATTATTTTGGGTTTTTTCAATTTTAGTTTGTGTTTTGTTTGATTGTTCTCTAATCTAGTTTAGTTCTTAGTTTAGTTTTATTAGTCTTTTAGCATCATTAAATTTATTAAGTGTTTTATTTCTTTTATTAAATTGTATTAATTAAAATTATTTAACTTATTTAATTTCTTAGTTCTCTAATTTTAATTTGATAGAATTACTTGTTAATTTTGAGTCTTCTAATTAGTATGTTAGTTTTTATTAGTCATTTAATATAGAATTAATTTTCTTTCTTCCACATTAGTTGATTAATGTATGAGTAGTGGTTTGTTTTATAATTTGGTGTTTAGTTAATTGTTCTTTGGTTAATTAATTTCAGTAATTTAATTTGATTATTAGTTTTATTATTTTTATTTTATTGTCTTTTATTTCCTTACATCACTCAAAATTCCAAATTTTGAATCTGGTCGTGACCACTACCCTTTTTATTCTCATTGTTTGTTATTTTATTTTATTGTTGAATTTGAATTTAAGCAACTTTCCCTGAGGAAACGATCAGGAGATGATCTAGAAATTTTATTACTAATTATTGCTCGACACTTTCCTGCACTTATGATAGCCTTTATTCTGCTCATTTTTTAGTGAGTCAACTTATCAATAGGGGAAACCTTTCATTTCATTCATAATTCACCTAGACTCATAAATGAGGAATTCTTTGTGCAAAATAGGACTTATCACTTGAGGCACAATACCATATGTCTACAAGGACTCATCCATCAGAGACAATTTCAGACAATGAATACACACCCACTAGGACTCATCAACAAGTAATTCAACCCATTTATGCAACCAATATGCTCGTTCCTAGCATCATGAGGACTTCAAAAATCCCTATTTTAGTAGCTATACCCCTTCATGTTTGGAGAACCCTAATTGATTGTGCAGAACAAAAATCTCCAAATTGAATCCTCGAACTCAACCTATTTCGTAGCATTCATTAGATAATCAAAATCCCCATAGTGAATCCTCGAAATCAACCCCAAATTGACAAGATTGCTTTTGTTGAGCCACAAGTTGCATAAAGCAACACCAAAATTAATCCCATGTTGCTTACAGAACCTTGATTCATGCAACTTTCGAAGGATCTGGTATATTTGGAGCTTAAAATATCGCCATTGATATGTAAGTTCTCTAAGGTTCAACTAATTGTATAATTTTCACTTCACTTCAAACATTGTTGAATGATCGAATGTCATTAGAAAGGAATTGTATGTTAAAATTCTATTTTTGTATTAAAAAAGTCTACACTTGCTATGGTTATACTTTTTGGTACCCACACAAGCTTAGAAAGGCTCTTATTCCTTTTCATCAAACAAGCACAAGTGGCGTGCCAAAATTTATAGCATAAATTGCATTTTACAACAAAAGCATTCATCCTTTTCTTAATTTCTTTATATTCTTTTACATTTTTAGACAATTTCATTTTTATCAAAAACCCCTTTTGACTTCCTAAAATTGCATCCAATACATCGCTACCTCTAACAAACTTTGCTAAATCATTTTCAAATATCTCATTTTTCCTCTTTAAAATATATATTTCATCATATAATTTTTTAACAACTTCATTTTTATATTTATCAACTTCTCCTTTTAGATGACCAATTTTTTGTTCAAGAGAGCAATTTTCATTTACTAATTTTCAAATTTAATTCCTACCTCTATTTTCTCACGTTCAAGTTGTTTTCATGACTTCATGACCCTTTTTAACTCCTTTAACAGTTCATCTACAATATCATCAAATTTTTTATTAGAAAGAGAGTCATCTAGTGATTTTACCTTATCATTTTCACCAAAAGCCATGAAGCATTGAGTTGTAAGATTCTCACTTCTATTTTTCAAAAGTTCATTCTCATTTTTCAAACTCTCATTTTCTAAACTCAACGATGTGTTCATATTTTTCAAGGAAACAATTTTAGAGTGAGTGAGCTCAAGATTTTGATATACCTCAAGAAGAAGCTCTTCAGTCTTCTATAATACCACTATGAAATTTCCTTGGTCAATAATTTTCCTTTAGAAAAAAAAATTATTATATTTTGAATCATGTTGACTTAAGGATGACTATTCCTATTTAAGTGAATAACGTTTTAAGTGTGATTGGGATTAGGAGAATAAGAGTTTTCAAAATGATAAGGAAAATATTGGTTCATTCATGTGGCAATAGTTGTAAGCACCACGTTAACCAATTGTTTTGGTGAAAATAGAAAATTTTCAGATTTTTTGCAAAAAGTCTCTAGAGAAAATTTTTAGCCACATGTTTAGTCTCTCTTCCAAAAATATCAGCACTTTTCTACTCTAGACTAGTCACTCAATATCTATCCAAAAATTGTGGCCCTCTAGAGCATTCTTCCAAAAAATATCAAGAAGGAATTATTATGTTTTCTATACATTGGTGCTCAGTAAATTTTGCTGGAAGACACTCAGTTCCTCCTTTCCCTCAACTGTCTGATCGTTTTTCTATAATACATTCTCAACCATCATTTTATTTGGTGAATTTTTCTTGTTCCATTTTGAGTATATTTTAATTAATCTAAGAAGGATTGTGCCTTTCCTGGTCCTCCGTTTAGCTTGAATTGGGATTGGGTTTTGGTTCTGGTCATGGGTTTTCCCTTGAATCTCCTTTATGTTACAATTTGATTATGAGTTTAAAGTATGGATTTTGGGTACTTTCCCTAGATCTTAGTTTGGGAAAGACTAGATTGAAACACTATTTTTAGTTTAGTTTTGTTACTTCTTTTATTCGTAATTAAATTTGGTATGATAATCTAATGCCACTTTTCGGTTATGAATATGGAGTTCTACTTTCTCCAAAATTTTGACTTTAATTCCTTACTGGTTCCAAATTGTCAAATCCTAACATGGGTTAAGTTGTATTTTAGTAATTAACTTAGTTAAAACTTGCCATAAAATTTAATTGGAGGAATTGTGTAAGGGTTCTATTTGGAATGGCAAGAATGCAAAATATTCTAATCAAAGTGTTTAGATGAGGCAAGGAATATTTGTCTCTATACTTGTAATTGACACTCTTAAATGGAACCCTTTAAAGATATTTTTAATTATATTATTGAATAAGAATGAACTTATTAATGAAGGTAGCGAACCTCCAATTCTTCATTGGTGTGGGCAAAGTCTTCCAATAGTGGTAATGAGTTCTAAGGTTAAGCTAACTAGGTGAGTGAGACTTCTCTATCCTTGGTTGCAAGTTGGGTGATTGTTTTTCATGACTTGACATTCTATCTTATTGAACTTAAGTTACTCCAATTATTTGTATGCTTATTTAACAGCCTATGTCCTATTTATTATGAAAAGATTTGTTGGAAGCTTGGTGCATAATGGTTAAAGGGTTAATTGGAGGACCCCTTAATTTAAACTAAGAAAATAGTTATGTAAGCACTTTTATGTCTTGGAATTTTGTAAGCTAAAAAGCATACCAAACCTGAGATGCTAAATAAATTGTCTTAAGTAACAAAAATAAATGTGTACCTATATGAAATTATATTCATAGTATGTTACATTTTCTTTTCAATAAATGTAATACTTTCAAATTTTTATATGTATAATTGTAATCTTAGATCTTTGTAAATGAAATAAATTTTATATGATTTATCTTATAGTAATTAGTGTCCATAGTATGACATATCATATTTAAATCCTCGCTCATAATATCCATGATCAGGAAAGGTTAGGATGTTTGGTGCATGACTAGTTTTACATGAATATGGAAAGTACTTGGGTGTAATGGTATGGTATTACATGTATGAAAGTGTCAAGAGTAAAAGATCTTAAATTTCTTGTAATTATGATACAAAACTTATTCATAATTAGAATTTATCTATTTAAGGTAAGATTGATTAAAGATAGGATAAGATTTAAACCAATGTCTAATTAAGTCCTGAAATTTTATTCGAAGGGTACTATAAGTATTAGGAATCCTAACATGAAAGATGAAATAGGAAACACTTGTACATGTTTGTGTGATATTGTGTAATTTCAAGGTTTTAAAGTGGAAGCGCCACTACTTGTATAGGCATATACATTTTGCATGACAATCCACATTCATGCATATAAGATTTTTTATAGCTATCATTATTCATGTTGGGTATATGCACCTTGGAAGACAATCATATTCAAGTACAGAGGATTCCTCGTCTTTACCACAGTTTGAGTATACCGCATCATCATTGTTTAGAAATCATAATCTTATTTTTAAAGTATAATTAGATTACATGTGCATGAATTCTTTCAGATATATATTCCAAATTTTACATGACTATTATAATCATAAACAAGATATTTTATATGAGCATTATGTGATTTACCTTTCATGGTTATTTATACTACTAAAGTTATTTGTTATGCTTCAAGTTATATGAAAGCTTTTGGGATGGATCCATAGTTACTTCCTTAAGGAAACCATAGGTGCACCTAGTACATGGATTGCCCATGGACTATATTGGGAGGCATAAGGAGTTACATGGGACGGGTACATAATTAGCATTCGTGTGTTGAACTCACTCCGAAAGCACATATTATATGTTACATGTTACATGAGAGAGTTTCCTATGCAAAGAACGAGTGGATCCTTTCCCTAAATTACAAATTTCACGACCTACGAGTACATGGATTTCAAGGTTACAAGTATATTGTTTTCACAAGCGTAACTACTAGGCATGCGTATAAAAGCATATGAGGTTTTCTATTTATTTTTCAAATATTTATATACAACCTCATAATTATAAGAAATTTTATTTTTACTACCTTTTATTTATTTGTCATCATCATAAATGCATGAGGATTTACATAATTGAACCTACAACATTACCACGATTTCATTTTAGCATATATGTATGTGTAAGTTGCAATTTATATATAGGATTCCACATTTATTAGTCCTCATCTTTATTGATTACATAGTTAAGCACATGGAGATTTTATATGTGATTTATGTATAGAAAATATTGAGATTTATTACAGATGATTTTGAGTTGCTATATTTTTTTTCTTGATTACTATTCACTTTATCTTAGTCTACAAAGGGTATAACTAGTATGATCCTGACTATTTTGATTAATGATATCATGGTCTTAATGGGATTGGTGAGATTGTATTTTGATTAGGAGTTCTCATATGTGTATTTATATTTAAGGCATAGGTTATTGAACATTAACATGTCTTAAAGGTAATACAGTAAATGATATGTTGTGGGTAATGCTTGTATCCTTTGGTAGGGAAAGTTCTTGCTCACTGACTCTTTATGACTCACCCCCATATTTTTCCAGTTTTGTACAGGATCTCCTTATGCAAATCTAAAAATAAAATCGAACGCTTGCCATTTAAGATTGACGAGTTTTCTAGAAGACAAATGGAGCAACTTCAAATGCTACGGACAATTAGACTAGGACGTAATGCATAGTTCATTGTTATGTGTTATGATTTCATGTTATTTAAATTGTTGTGCTGGCCAGAGGCCTAGAAGTGAAATTTGGTGTGTTTGTCCTCCCTATTGCCAGCTATGTGTATAAGGGAGATGTTAAGAGTTCAGGGGAGATTTTGACAAAAATTTTGTAAAACCTTCCCTGGATTTGCATGTTAGGGAATGTTATTTGAGTATTTTGTTTTCACTTGTTCTAGTCAACTGCTTATATGTATGTGTGGGTTTGTAGGAGACTACCTGAGTAGTAGTTTGTTACACTGGTCACATGCTCAGAATTGGGGCATAACATCTTCACATTTTTGTTCTTGTGATTCTTCAATTTCTTTATCATCTTCTTCACTTTCTACTCTATGCTCATTGCTAAGAGCTATGCTACAAAAAATGATTTCTTGCTCATCTTGTTAATTGAAAGTATCTTTCTCAATTTTGTCTTCTTTAATTTGCTTTTGCTTAACTACTACATGGTTAGCTTTAAACAATAGCTTAAGATTTTCAAACATTTCTTTGGCTGTCTTACAAGAAGTAATTATATCAAACTCATTAGAAGCCAAACTACAATACAATATATTCATAGCTTTAACATTTAAAGCACAATTATATTTGTCATTATCATTCAATTCTACCCTTGGCTTTGAAATAAATCCATGTTCAACAATATCCCATAAATCAATGTCAATAGATTGTAAATATTTCATCATCCTTGAACAATGTAGGATCAAAGAGAGGTGGTCTACTTATGATGTGTCCCTTTGGTATGATTGCATTGGCCATCTTTTGATCTTTTAGGATCTTTTCTCAAGGTGGTTAAACCTACAATTTGAGACCTGCTCTCATACCAAATGAAAGTTAAACAGTACCAAGAGGGGAGGGGTGAATTGGTACAATATATAAAATTTAATTCTTTTCAAAATTTTCAGAAATTATTCAAAATATAAATTCTACTAAGAGAAGTCCCTTAAAAGTTTTGAGGTGCCTAAAAATATTTAAGGTACCCCAAAACCTGTCTATGTTAGATTTGAATTAAAACTTAAAAAAAAAAAAAGATGGAGAGAAATACAGTAATTTATCCTAGTTCAGCTTCAATGTAAGACTTATGTCAATTCCTCTTAACTCTCAAGGGATTTTTCTCCACTAATCAATCAATACCTTACAATCTTGGTTTTACTTCTTTACCAGAAACAAGTGGTTTTACTACTCACCATGAACAAGATGGTTTTCAAGCTCACTACCAACTATACAATTGGTTTTCATTTACTCACCACAAACGATATTGGAAAGTTTTAAGATGAAAAGAATGACTCTATTGAAGAGTAGATAAATTGCTTTTTATGCTCACTTTTTCTCTCTGGCTTTTTATGAAATTTCACAAGGTAAAGAATAAAACCAGAAGAATTAATTGAAGATATTTCTCATAGGTTTGATGCACAACTTTTGTTCCTTTTCCAATGCTTCTTCTTCCTCCTTTTATAATATTCAAAGCTAACCATTGGAATTCTTCTTCCTCTGACTTTTACTTTCTTCAAGGAATTGGATTTTGACCTTTCATGAAACTTGAATTTTCCATCTTGAACACCTTCCTCATTTTCTTTCTCATCAGAGTGCTTTGATTTAGTTCATCCATGAACACTGTAACTTTACTCTTTTTGCCCAGATTTAATGCTGAGATGATAGGAGAGAGTTTTCCTTAAAAAAATATTTATAAAAAGTTGTCATTTAGCTTCACCTCCTATTTACAGATTATAATCTAATTTTGACCCTCACTCAAAAAAATTTGGATCCGCCACTGCCCTAGGTCACATGACTTGTAACAAATTGTGTCCTTATTCTTTGACTAACAACTTGCATTAGTCTAGGGTGAAATAAATTCTTGTGGGTTCCTAACCTTTTCATAGGGGTGAACGCGGCGCGGTGCGGTGCAGTTTTTTCCAAAACCGCACCGCATATAAAAAAATAGCGCGGTGCGGTGCGGGTTATTGAAAGTTGACAATTAAAACCGAATCGCACTGCACTACATACTTGCGGTGCGGTTTGGTTTTAACCACGGTTTTAACCGCAAAAAAAGGAGAAAACAGAATCAACCATTTAGCCAAAAGATTAAACAGAAAGAGAACAAAATAACCACTTTAACCAGTATAGAGAAAAGACCAAAATATAGAACATTGGTCATTGGCACAAGAATAGCCACTTCAACCAGTAGAAGATGAAAGCAATCAGACTATGGCACATTGATTCCTAATAGAAACAAAAGAGATGAAGATGAACCACATATCGTAGGGTGCAGATGCGCAGAGCAGACAAAGTAAGGTGAAGACAGGAGCAATTGATACTATGGTGGCCGGCGGAGAGTGGCGGCAGCAGGTTTAAGTCTAGTGGAGTCGTGGACCCACGGTTATCAGTCACCAAAGGGCAAAGAGACGAATGGAAATACTGAAGATACTCACCGTTGCTGACTCATCATGAAGAGAGGGCTTCTGGTAAGGGTTGGTCGGAGCTAAGGTTTGAAGGGAGAGAGTTGACGGACTGGGTCTATGCCTACGAGGTCATGCTCTGAAAATGAAAGGGGGAAGTCACTCAAGTCAGTCAATTAAAGTACGGTGCAGTGCGAAAGGGCAAAGAGATGAACGGCGATACTGAAGATACTCATCGTCGCTGACTCGTAGTGAAGAGAGGGCTTTTGGCGAGGGGTGGTCGGAGCTAAGGTTCGAAGGGAGAGAGTTGAGGGACTGGGTGTCTGGGTCTACGGGACTACGCCTACAGGGACCACTGGACCAGGGTCGTGCTCTGAAGTGAAAATGAAAGGGGGAACCGGGGAACTCACTCAATTAGTCAATTTAGATGTTAAAATACAGTGCGGTGTGGTTAAAACTACGGTTTGGACCTCCCAAACTGCTAACCGCACCACAATTGGTGGTTAATACATTTTCCAAACCGCACTGCACCGCTTGCACTGCGGTGCGGTGCGGTATTTGGGTTGGGCGGTGCGGTTAACTCGATTTTGCGGTTAAAACCGCACCGCTGTTCACCCCTACCTTTTCACATGAGTTGGTCTCCTTTTAGTTCCCTAGGTGATAGAAAAATTAATCATAACGTTAGAGATATATAAGAATAATTGTAAAAACTACATTATAAGAATAACTATATTCTTTTTCAATTATTATATTAATAAAAAATTAATTTGATTGATATTTTATGGAATATTTCTAGTGCCTTTCACCTTACAAAATTTATTTTTTTAATATTATTAGAAGATTATTTTAAAATTATTTAAACTATTAAAGAAATAAATTTCATAAAAAATTACTGATTCCTAATTATAATATTTTTAAAGACATTTAATGTCCTGTTCCTATTTTGTACCATATATATACCTAAAGATAGAATAAAATAAAGTATTTTTAATAGTTTAAAAAACATCATATTTCAAAATGATAATTTATAGACTATTTTTTATAATATCATTTTAAAATATTGTAATTAGTTAAAACACTAAGAAATTATACATGGTATGAGATAGTATTTTAAAATATAAAATCCCTCCAAACACAATTTTTTTTTTAATTTAACATATCTTGTGCTAAACATTATTCTTAAGTGGTATAATTTTATGTGATAAATAAAAAATGAAGACGAAAGGATTATCATATATAAAGATTACATTGTATTATCAAGTGGCTGCTTATTATTGTTGGGTCTTCCATTTTGTAGCTAATCATTGGGGTTCTTAAGCGAAGATTTTATAACTTTATATGGTGGAAGTGGAAGCTACCAAATCATAGCTGTCAGCCACTGAACAAAGCCGAATCATTTTGTCAAAAGCATATGGCCTACAAACACTAGACATAGTAGGAATCATGCTAAAAAAATAGAAAAGCAAGACTTGCCTTTTAAGATTGATTGACTACCATTTAAAGTCTTCAATAATTTAAGGTCTCAAATGAATGAAATCAAAAAAAGTTTTATAAAGGTAATTTACTTAAAACTTTTTTTATCAAAAAGAAAAATATTTTACTTGAATATAATAATAGAAAATTGGTTTTATATATTTTTTTTAATAATTGTTATCAGTAACTAAAAATTATTGTTACGTATAATATCATTTTTAAATATATATATATATTTAGTAATCGCATCAACTCTAAAATTTGGATAATATATTTTGGTACACACACATGAAAAATTGGAAGGCCTAAGGTGTATTGCATATAAAAATTATACGCTTTTTATTTTATATAAACGTGAAATTTAAAATTAAGATATTTTCAAATCCAAAATAATAAATATACATGTCCAAATACATTAAACATAAAAAATCACTCTACAACCAAAACAAATTGCAATAGATGTTCATTCATTTTCAGTTTCTCATTCTCAACCAGCACAACACTATCAACTAATGAACACCAAAAAGCTCCCTGGTTGGAACATCAGACATTCTCTTGTGGGAAACCAAAATTTAAAGAACACCATTTTCTTATTTAAATCGAAGACTAACCTTTTCTAATTGAAACAATGTCTGTGTTTGATGTTTATTTACCTAATCAGTATTGTAACGTCTTTCCATGTCCAATGACCATATATGAATAAACAAGTTATCATATCTAATGGTAAAGAACTTATTGAATAATTTACAAAAATCTTAAATTTTAGTTTTTGGTAATCTAAAATCAAAAGGATCTACTATAAAGAGGGGGAATTAACAATCCAATGCAAAACCTATTAGATAGTCCTTTCATTCACTCAAAATGATAGCTTAAGAAAAATACATTCACTATTCACATTCACTATAAAATTTGAGGAAATGTACCTGAAAAATAACAGAGGAGAGGGAAACAAGAGAGAAAGAGGATTGAATCGTTGGCGAGGATGGACCGACGACGATGAGAGCTGCAGCGGCCTCAATGTCGCCGTAAAGTTACATCAAGGGAGGAGGAAGGGACCAAGTTTTCCAATCGGATTGCGGTGATAGAAAGGGAAAGGGGGGATGAGGGGTTTATATATTTAGATATACTCACAGAATGTGTCCATGAGAAACTAGAATCTGCTTAATTTAAACAGTGTGTTTCATGTTCTCACAGCACTAATCCATGAGAACTAAAAAATTCAGCTTTTAAAAAAATTTTAAATTGAAAAGCAACACACACATTAAACGATACGTTTGGTTTCTCACGGAAGTAGTCCATGAGAATGTCCATGAGAATAATTTTATGCTTGCCAAAATGTTTGATTAGTTTTTATGCTTGTCCATTAACCTGCAAACCTAAACCCCAATAGTAAAGAATCACAGACAGAACACCAAACCATGATATATGTATCAAATTTGAATAATGAATAATTACGTTACATTTACACAAATTACATAAAAAATAATGTTAATATGTGATAAATATACACTAAAATATATAATCCTCCTTATGCTTGTGCTCTCGAAGTACTAAATAATCAACATCTATCACTTGTGCAAAAAAGTAACACATTATAAGTATTTAGAAAATAGACACATGACTTTATATATATAAGACATACAAGATATATATATATATATATATATATATATATATATATACTAATAATTAATATATAAGCATTGAAAAAATAGTTTCAATTTTGAAATTGTGTCATTTTAATCACTTTCTAAAACATAATCACTAGCAGGGTCTTCATAAATTTCCCTATCACTGCTATTATAATCGTTTTCTTCTTCATCTTCTCCACCAATTGCTTTTATCTCATCAACAACTTCAGTTACAAAACCTTCATTTACTGAAATGTCCACTTCCTCATAAGCATGTGCAGTTGTGGATCTCTTAAATCTCCATGATTCTTTTCATTATCAAGAATTAACTTCGGAGAGTGATGAGGTGTATCTTGGAATGGCAGGCATCAATTGTGTGTCTAACCTTGGTTTTAATCACATGTAACCAACCCTGCTTGTTTGAAGTTGTCTAAGGATAAGGTGTACAATAAACTTGCTCCACTTGTTGTGCAAAGATTAAATCGTCATCACTCTTGTATGTGGACCTTGAATTGACCTCTACAAATCCAAGTTTCAGATAACTCCTTGTCCCTCAGTTAGAAGGATCAAACCATTTGCATTTAAATAGTAATAACTATTTAAGAAGTAAATCGAAATATTCCACAACAATAATTTCCTGCAAAACACTATGATACAATTTGACTAGGCTTCATCATAACTACATCCCTTAAGACAAACTCCAGTGTTGTTTGTTTTTCAACCATAAGATCATGCTTCTATATGAAACTTATATCCATTGGAATATTGGGTCCCTGTGTGTTCACCTTTCTTGCCAAGCCCCAAACTAAAGATCTTAGAATGATGTCATCAATCCCATTGCATAGTTTGTGACCTAAGTATATTTTACATTTAGTTATTTTTTAAGCATAAATAATATTACATAAGATATCAAAGTTTGCTAAATTAACTTACAAAATTCCTGAACCATTGAGGAAATCCATTAGAAATGTGTTTGTCAACCTCATCGCTTGACAAATCACCATATGTTATGGATAAAAACTCCATGTACATGCTGCCGCAAGAGAAATTGTTGTTAACACATAAAGATTTATTGATAAAAATTTGAAAAGATGAAGCTATAACTTACTTCTGATAAGGTTTAACCTCCAAACAATTTAGCAACACATACAATGTGGCAAATGATAGTTCATCATCAGTCAAATAACATTGATCCATCATTCCATAGAGGTAAGCAAGACAATTAAAAGATAGAGAGAGCTTCACTGAATGAATTTTTCCCATAATCGTTGTTCCAAGGTACTCTTCTAGTTCTTGATTAGACGTGAGACTTGAAGTAGTAAGAGCATAAAATTGAAGTCTCTTCAAGAATACTTCCACATGAACTTTATTTTTTTACCTTTTGCTTTAACATGTGCAAGAACCTCTTAAAAGGGTACATCAATCCATATTGTACAGGCCCTTTTGTCAATGCTTCTTCAATTGAGTGAATGATTAAATGGTTTATAACATCAAAAAATACAAGGAAAAGATCTTCTCAAATTTACACAGGATGAGAGGGATGTTCTGTTCCATGATCTGTAAGCTGGATTTGCATAAAGTAGGAGAAGAAATGTCTCAAAAAAATGAACTAACTCCATAAGAGGTTCCCAAATTACAGAAGGCAACCCACTAAAGGCTATTGGCAGGAGCCACTCCATAAACACATGATAGTCATGATTTTCCATATGGATCAAAGTTCCAAGAAATAGTGTCGACATATCTCCCTAAGTTGGATGCATATCCATCAGGAAGCTTTAGAATCTGTACCCACTCACAAACTGCTTTCTTCTGCTCAATAGTTAGTGTGTAAAGTGCCTTCAGCTTCATAACTCTACCATTACCTAATTGTTGCAACTCCAAACTTGGACGCTTACAATATATAGCTTGATTCATCCTTGCCTTCATATTTTCTTTAGTCTTATCGATGTTAAACACATTTTCAAACACATTAGCCTCTGTGTACATCACATCTATGTTGTGTGAGATTAACAAAGCAAGTCGATAAGGTAAATCCCAAAAAATGTTGCATTTGGCCCAATTGTGTGTTAGACTATAACCAATAGAAGTATCCCCCTACTTTTTGTTACTTTTGCGTGTCTCAATTCCTATACATATAGTTCATCTCTTGGGTGGGATGCCTTTCTCAGTTTTTGTAATAACCACCTATTGAGCAATATTTTCCTTAGAGAATTTTATTTGTTCAGCATTTCAGTTAGTTGTGTG
>JASKGM010026003.1:0-65203 GCA_034509205.1 Ceratonia siliqua | reverse complement strand
AGGTTTATTCACCTAATACACTTCCTTCTTAATAATCAAACTGGGGCAATATTGCTTTGGCAAATTTTGTATCATTTGAACAAGGGTTTTACGATCCCTTTCTCTTTTCAGCATACTTGTTTTGCTAAAAGGGGTTTGTTCATCTAATAGACTTCCTTTTTCTCAATATTCATTGGATAAGATTTGAGTGGATTAATAAAGATTGAATTGAACATCAGTTCTTAGTGTTTTATTGCTAATCAATTTCGTATTACAGAAATCAAGAACAACTCACTTGACGTGGTTTGAATTGGCATCAAGTTATATAAAAAAATGAGTCATAAACAAAAAAAAAAAAAATAACTCGCTAAGTCGAAAACCTGAAAGGGCTGACTTAGGCAAAAGTCAGAGAGCCTGCTAAGTTGAAAACCCGAGAGGGCAGCTTAGGCAAAAATTAGGGTATCAAATTGAAGGGAGTTCGTAATTAAAGAGTTTAGATGTTTAAACAAAGACTTGGGATTTGGACAATAATGTGAGGAACAAATTGGGACAAATTTTCAATATATTTTTGCTATCAATAGCAGTCGGCATCTATCAAAAGGTGGAATACGTATGTTGTTCAAATGACAAAGACTATAAACATTGAAAGGCTCAAATTAGGGCAAAATTTTGGTATCACCTTATTTTGCCAGTTTATGAAAAACAGGAAAAGTTTACTTTACTCAGGCTAAGCTCATCAAATTTTGCAAAGGAATAGGGTTCAGTGTCACTATGAGAAAGTGATTTCTTTAGACCAATTGAAAATAAAGCTACATAAAAATGAAGAACTAATTCCATAGAGAAGGAATGATTTGGTCAAGCTTTCCTTGAAATTGCAATATGTTTCTCAAAACACTTTCATGTTATTTCAAGAAAAAAAATGCTCACTTCATTTTTAAATATTTTGGCAGTGTGAGGTTCATCTTTGGCTTTATTCAAAGTCAAAAGTTTTTCAAATTTTTATCAATTTCATGTGGCGTTTCGCCCTTGCGGTTTTTCAAATTGTAATTGGCTTCATATGGTGCTCCACCCATGACACTTAGTATGCTAATTTGATTTTCAAATTCATGTGGTGTTTTGCCCTCATCGGATTTCAAATTTTGTTCGGCTTCAACATATCATTTTCGGCTTCATGTGGTAGATTGCCCATGCTTGATTCCATATTATTAGATGAAGGGGTCCACTCCCTTACTTGATGCCTAATCTTCAGATGCATGGACCTTGTCCCCTTGCTTGGTATAGGCTCCAAATTTATTTACTTATTTCATACTAAAATTTATCAACAATTTACTGTGTACGTCAATTCTTCCGTACCGTTCCTTACAATTTACTATGTACATCGATCCTTCTGTACCAATTCCTTTCAATTTATTGTGTACGTCAATTCTTCCGTACCAGTTCCTTTCAATTTACTGTGTACATTGATTCTTTCGTACCGTCTCCTTTCAATTTATTGTGTACATTGATCCTTTTATACCAATTCCTTTCAATTTATTGTATACGTTAATTCTTTTGTACCAATTCCTTTCAATTTACTGTGTACGTCGATTCTTCCGTACCGGTTCCTTTCAATTTACTGTGTACGTTGATCCTTTCGTACCGATTCCTTCCAATTTACTGTGTATGTCGATCCTTTCATATCGGTTCCTTTCAATTTATTGTGTACGTTGATTCTTCCGTATTAATTCCTTTTAATTTACTATATACGTCGATCCTTCCGTACCGGTTCCTTTCAATTTACTGTATACGTTGATCCTTTCGTACCGGTTCCTTTCAATTTACTGTGTATGTGAATTCTTCCGTACCGGTTTCTTTCAATTTACTGTGTATGTAGATTCTTCCATACTGATTCCATTTAATTTACTGTGTACGTGAATTCTTCCATATTAGTTCCTTTTAATTTTACTGTGTACGTCAATTCTTCCATACCAATCCCTTTCAATTTACTGTGTACGTCAATTCTTCCATACCAATCCCTTTCAATTTACTGTATACGTAGATTCTTCCGTATCGGTTCCTTTTAATTTCACTGTGAACGTCGATTCTTCCGTGCCAGTCCCTTTCAATTCACTGTGTACGTCGATTCTTCTGTACCAGTTTCCTTCAATTTACTGCGTACGTTGATTCTTCTATAATAGTTTCCTCAATTTCTCGCGTATGTCGATTCTTCCATACTGATTCCTTCAATTTACTGTGTATGTTGATTTTTCGGTATCGATTCCCTCAATTTATAGAGTATGTCAATTATTCCATACAAGTTCCCTCAATTTGCTGTGTATGTTGATTCTTCCGTACTAGTTCCCTTAATTTACTATGTACGTCGATTCTTTTGTACCAATTCCCTCAATCTATTGCGTATGTTAATTCTTTTGTACCAGTGTCATATTCATTTAGTATGATGAGTTATTCCATACTAAATTCCCAATTGTTGGTTCACAATTTCCCATGGCCATAAGCAAGGTGTCCCTTGCCATTTTAATGTGCTCTTGGACAAAATTTATATTTTTGTCTTTATTTGATCTTTATAGGTAAATTTGAAAAATCGTTGACATTTCATCTTTCCCCATCAAGAAGCAAGTAAAGAGGGGCAACTGTAAACACCTGATTTTGTCCAGGTAATTTTTAAGATTTAGAAAAATAACAAAAATACAGAAAAAAAATTAAAATTCTAAAGTAATAAAAAAGCAATAAAATACAAAAAAAAAAGAAGAAAAAGAAACAAAACAAAAATACTTTGCAACCCAATCTCTTTTTGTATTTGTTATTGTAAGCCCATTTCCCTTCCCCTTAACTCATTTTCTTTTAAGCCCAACACTACCTAAACTAACCCAATCCATCCAATTAACCCATAACCCCATCCAAGTCACCTACCCATAACCCATCTCTCACTTTAACCTACCCAACTCATATCTTTTCACTTTTAAAGACCTAGCCACCCTTTTTTTTTTCTCTCTCTCTCTCTCCCACTTCCTTTTCTTCCTCACCTTACGCCTCATCCCTTCTTCTTCACCCACTAACTTTTTTTCCCACACACTCACCTATTCTTTTTCTCATCTCTTTCATTCCTTCATCTCATCCATTCAAACTCTCTCTTTTCTTTTCTCTCCATGGTTTTTGTTTTGTTTTTCTTTTTCTATCTCTTTCACACACACAACAGCTAGTTTCCTTTCTTCTTTAGACACACACACCCTAATCTTCTCATTTTTACTATTTTTTATTTTTTTTTCTTTTCATTATCTAAATTTAATGTTGTATTTTGGGTGGTCTTAAAAGGAAAAGTGTGAGTAAGGGAGGGGGGGAGTTAGCTTTCATAATCATCAAAGAGGTAACTATCTTTTCATCATTGGTTGATTTATTTTCCTTTTAATTTTTTTAATTTTTTTTATCTTTCTCTACTATTTTTGTTTTATTTTCAATATGTTTTTATTTATTTTTTTTGTTTTTAATATATTTTTATTTTTTTTGTTTATTTAGTTTGTTTTTACTATTTATGGTTTTATTTGTAATATGTTTTTTTACTATTTTTGATATTTTTTTGTTATTTTTTTTTACTATTTTTAGTTGCTACATTTTTATCTATTGTTTTTAAGTTATATTGTAGTTGTTGTTTTATTTTATTTGTTAGTTTTAAAATATATTTTGATCCCAACACTTTTAGTAATTTCATTTTGGGTCCCAATATTTTTAGTAATTTCATTTTGATCCTAATACTTTCAGTAATTTTATTTTGGCCTCAATACTTTTAGTAATTTCATTTTGGGTCCCAATGTTTTTAGTAATTTCATTTTAAGCCCAATACTTTCAAAAATTCCATTTTGCCCCATAATTTTCAAGAATAACATTTTAGTACCTAATTTTCTAAAAACTACAATTTGGCTCCCATTTTTTTCACATATCTCTTTTTCGCTTCATTACTTTTATAAATTTCAATCTCGCCCATAAACTCAACATTTAAAGGACTTTCAGTAAAAGTTTTATCTTCTCTGAAGTTCTGTTTTTCATGGGCTTTCGATGGAATCTTATTTTTCCAAAGCCCCAACTCTCACAAGCATTAAGTGGAGGTTATTTCTTCCCCAATGTCCTAATGTTCGTATGCTTTCAGTGGAATTTTATTTTTTCAAAGTCTTGGTTTTCATGGGCATTCAGTAGAGATATGTTCTCTCCAAAGTCCTAATTCGTTGTCCAGGCTTTAAGTGAAAATTTAATTTACCCTAAATGTCCTAATGTCTTTTCGCTTGATGAACTTAACAAAACTATTTTCACACTACGTTGACCTTGAACCCTTTCGGGGTATGTAGGCACTTAGTTGATAAGGCATGTCTAGTTATTTATTTTTTTGTCTTTGTCCAATATTATTTTATTAATAAAAAGGGGTAATTTAAAGATTTTAAAATTTTTAAAGCATAAACAATTTAGGGTAACCATCCTTAGGGATGGACGTTGTGGGGTGCCTAACACCTTCCCCACACGTAATTAGACTACCGAACCCTTCATCTGGTTCCAAGGGCCAGTTCTCCTTTCTTTTTTTTAGGATCCCAATTATCCTTCTAATTAATTGGTGGCGACTCCCATTTTCTCTGTGTTTTCCCTTACGCACCCCAAAGTCACAAAACGATGGCTGCTCACTGGCCGTCACGTTGTGACATTAAGTTTCCTTTCTCTCTCTCTATTTAAATGTGTAGGACTTGTAGTTACAGAAGCCATGTTTTTGAATTAGGAGGAAGTTCAAGTGCTTCCAGTATATAAAGATCCAGTAAGTGGACTTTTGTTTTAAACTTTGGTTGTTAATGTGTTGTTTTAGATTTGATTTTCAATATGTTGTCAGAAACTATCAGATTGTTAAATTGTTAGAATCTTTTCTTTTAGTTGATTGGAATTTTGGCATTGCTCTATGCATTCCTGTTCATTGAAACTTTGTTGCATAATTTTGCAGGCAATGCAAATTGTGTGATACAGATATGCAAAAACATGAAATATAGTTGATGCTTACAAAATTAGTTGTCTTTATTATAATGAATTTAATATCACCTAAAGTTTATCTCTAACTCCCAGTAATAATTGGACGGGAATCTAAAACAACTGCATGGAATTATGCCATTTCAGATATTAGACTTATATTGCAATCATGAAGCAATAGGAATTAAAACGTACTTTGCCTCTTCTTCTCACAACTTTGTTTATCTGAGCAACTAAAATTCCAATCCCACCCACCACTGTAGGCAGCAAATTTAACCACCATTTCTAGTAAATAGCTTTAGCCAACCACTATCTATAATGAGATATGGCCATCGACTTCTTTCTACCTTTCTTGCTGCATGTGGTTGACATCTGTCTTCAACTTTTTCACATTTTTATAATTTCTCTTTTAATGTTTAAGGAATATTAGATTTATTTTTTATTTTTTTATGTTTACTCTCTTTAGCTTACTGGCATTGGTACATTCCACTCTATATGTGGGTTTGTGAAGAACATTGTTGGCCAATTTTAAACAAATCTTCTCAGCGGTGAGGGGTTTGCTCATAGGATTACAAATATTAATTGCTATTCCACAATCCTAATTGAGTATTATTGTGTTGGCACCATAATGCTATGTCAGCTTTAATCCGGCAATGTTTGACTATTATTGATATGAAGTAAAGATCTTGAAGTTCATTGTTTGTGGAAAGATTCAAGGACTATTGCTTGCACAAGGTTTAGTGTCTCTCTCTCTATATATATATAATCTAAGCAATGAGTCTATGAACATTGTGATAGCGATTTAGCTTGTGAGCTTATTGATGTTAGCATACATGGGTAAACATGCCTTCTATGTTTTAACTCAAAAACTACATTTTTCTTTTCATGCTATTGTTAATGTTAAATTCCTTGTTGCTTCTTTTTCTTGCAAATTTCTATGGTTTGTTTTAGTTTCTCTTCTCACATTGTGTTTTTCATATAGTTTAATTTTTGACATGGGTGTTATAGAATGTGATGAATTTTGGAACCTCATATTTTGCATAGATTGTCTGGTAACCCTTTTGTTTATTCGAGTTCTTCAATGTCTTTATTATCTTTATCCAGAGAGTTACAAACATAGGTGGAGACCTTGACAATGATAGATCAAACTGGGATCATGAAAAATTTGAGGGGTAGTAACCAATTAAATCATATTCCAGAAGCTAGAGACAGAGGCTTGCGCTTTAGAGCACAAGACAGCAAGATAGGATTAGACAACCAACCCAAGCGAAATGATAGAACAGAGGAGAAGATATCACTGAGGAATGACGATGATGATAAATTTGAGGGAAGAGAAAATGATGGTGGAAGAGAAGAGAAGAGATCAAGAAGGCATGTAGGTGATGAATTTGAACATAGGTAAGAGAAGATCATGATCAGAGGGAAGAAAAAAGATCAACAAAGTATGTATATGATGATATTGAACCTGATCTAAGAAATCATCATAGGAGGGAAGACAAGAGGTTAATAAAGCTAGATGATATTGAGTTTGAGCCTAAGTCTAGAGAATCTGATAGAAGGGAAGAAAAAAACCTAGGAGGCAGGATAATGATAACTTTGGAAGAAGGTCAAAGGATGATTATACTGAGATAAAATAGTCAGAATCATTTAACTTTTTTAACTTGTCTCTTAAAGAGGGCAATAAGTTTATAGAAGGTAATAATTTTAATATTGATTCTTCCCAAACTTTCTGGTAGTTTTAAAAAATTGGTGTGGAATGTCTGTAGCTACTCCATGGATGGCAATCTACGCATTCTGTTTGACAATAGTTTCCCCAAAAATATCTGTTTCATTTGTGACCACATGAAGAGTGTAGTTAATTAACATATTTGTAAATTATTTGATGACTTTTATGATTTTGGTTTGACATAATTTGTCATATATTTACTTTTCATTTAACTTTACAGAGGAGAAATTTATGTTATTTGTCAAGATATCAGGATTCTAAAAGAGAAATTTGATGCAAATCTTTCGTTGAGTAAATCCTTCACCTAAAGCCATACTAGTTGCATCTTAGCTTCTTTAGGTTCATCCCACAAAAGCTTGCATCTGATGTGGTTTCATATTGAGGTGATTTATTGAAATACTTGAGATAAAGCCAGTGTCCTTAATTGATGAAATGTCATTTAAGTGTGGATACGAGGAGGGAAGTGGCAAAGCTAAGCATAAGTCTCTTACTGGTTGGGATGTTCATATAGGGTGCATAGGGTTGTCAACTCACTTTGCTTATGATCCTATGCAGCCACATTATTATGAGATGTTTCAAAACCATATAAGTCAACATCAGTTTAAAGCAAAAGAAATAACAACATAGTACTAATTTTTCATTTATATATTGAAAATATCATTGTCATGGACACACTACCATTTTTATATTTTTTAGTTGGGAATAGTGGAGCTGCTTTATAGATGGAAAATCAAAGATCAATAGGGAAGACTTTTTTCTATCCTATAAATTTCTTTTGAATTTTCTCTTCATGGATTTTATACTTTGTTCAAAATTTTCTTCTTTTAATATAACTTGAAATTTTAACTGCTATCAAATCTCGTAGTAAAAATTTTTCCCATACTTTTAATTAAAATAGTTATTTTGTAATTAAAATATTAAATACAACATTTAATATAAAAATAATTCATATCACATAATTTAACACATTATAATTAATCCTATTGTATTTACAAATTTTTGTTGGTATAATTGTTTTATCATTCAAATAAGTTAATAAGAATAAAAGGTTCCTTATGTTTGTTGAAGAATTTGAGTGTGGGAAAAATTGGATGTTATTATGGCTTTCCAAGATGTTGTATTTTCAAACTTACGGTAATGAACATGTAAGTGATTTTAAAGTAGAGTATTGGTGTTCCTAAATATACAAAGCATTTATTTAATCTAATATTTTTTTGTATATTCCATATGTTATTCAATAGTTAGAGGTTTAAATTTTACATATAAAAAATGAATATTATACTAAATTGAATTATTAACAGAACAGTTAATCAATAATTGAGCAAATGCAATACAATGAGAATATTCCTTGACGACATATTTAAGCCACTATCTGACATCGTATGAAAGTACATAAACAAATTAATTTTTAAATCTATTTACTCTCTTAAGTAAGTCTTTAATTAATTATTATTGTAATTTATAATTATGATTTCAATTACACAATCATGGAATAACAAGCATTGCATTTGTCATAATAAAATCAAAATATGTGGTAGTAATGCGATTTATATTTGTTTTATTGATAAATGATAATTTAATATTAATAAGCAATTGAATATTTGAACTTTAGTATTTAAAAAATATTAAATTAATATTTTTAAACTCATGGGATTTATGTTGAGCGGGTTGGAAAGCATTGATAAATCCTTTATTTATGGGCATACATTTAATTTGGTTAAGATATTGATTATATATTACTAGCTGTTTGTTCACTTACCTCTATTTCTAATCATTTTATTAAACTAATAACATAATAAAAAATACAATGTTTTGCAATTAGTTGCACACTTTAAATAAATTTATTATCTTAAGCATTTTTGTTATAAAATTAATTGACAAAATAGAAATGTAATTATGAAACCACATAATTGGTAGTCAATAGAAAACTAATATTATGCAAATTTTAAATTATAAAAGAGTGTTATGAGGAATTAATTAGGCATTGCTTAGGATATTTACACACAATGCAGGCAAGCATCATGTAGCGAGGTGATCAAATTTTATATATGAATACCATTTTTAGGACAATAAGGCATTTCATGATCCTATAAGATTTATAGTGGAAATATTTAATTTCATTAATAAAGTAAGGGCCTGTTCGCATATTCTTTATTTTGAGTAGAAGACATTTTTTTATAAAAAAAAAGCCTTTTAATAAAACTTGAACTGTTCGCATATACTTTTACCAAAAAGAAAAAGTTGAAATAAATGAGTTTTTTAACTTTAAAGAGAAGATAATTTTTTTGACTTCTTCAGTTAAGGAGATTGGCAAAAGGAGAAATAACTTTTTTTATTACAGCATTTGAACATAAAATAGCATCTGCTTCTGAAAAAATACCTTATTTTTTCAGAATCAACTTTTTATTTTATAAAAGGTATATTTTTTAAGAACATTCAAACAAGTCCTAAATGAATACAAAAAGTCAAAATATGTGGGTAATTTGTTGTTTTTGCCAGTTCAAATGATGGTAACTTAATATGAAATTAGTTATGATAATCCTTATTAGTTTAAAAATAAATTGTTTTTAAATACATTAATGAAGGGTTTCTCAACAATAACATCTAGATAGTTCAATACAATGAGAACATTCATTGACGACATATTTAAGCCATCATCTGGCAACATATGAAAAGTCACAAACAAATGAATTTTTATAACTTACTTTCTCTCTTAAAGTCTTCAATTAATAATTATTGTGATTTATAATTGTGACTTCAATTAGACAATCATAGAATAATGATCATTTAAATTGTCATTAATAAAATTGAAATATGTGGTAGTTATGCGATTTATATTTATTTTATTGATAAATAATAATTTGATATAAATAAAAAATTGAATAATTGAACTTTAGTATTAAACAAAATAATTTATATTAACATTTTTAAACTTAAGGGATTTATGTTGAGTGGGTTACAAAATGTTTCTAAATATTGGTTGTTAAATAATTTAACTCATTGATAATTACTAGTGCCAAATGGTATATATTTCCTTATTATAAGAATTTATAAAAAAAATTAATCACAAATGCTCACTAATCAGTAATCACTGTATTTTTCAATTTTGATAATTTGAAATATAAGATATTAGTTTATTAATAGGTTATTATCTTAAGCAATTTAATTATAAATTGAGTTGACAAATTTGAAATGTGAATATGAATTCACATAATTGGCAATAACTAATAAGCCACAAAGTAGAAAACTAATACTATGCAAATATTAAATTTAACCAAAAAAAAAAGTGTTATGCTGAATCATCTTATATTAAACTAATAACATACAAAGAAAATAATGTTTTGCAATTAATTTCATACTTGAAATAAATTTATAACATCTTAGTTATAATAAATATCCTCACAACGTGAATGACACCAACTTTGTTAATAACTATTAATGAATGTTATAAAATATTACAAATAAGAGCATTAGTTCAATTCACATTTTTTATGTACCGAGTATTAGTCAACTTTAACATTATGAGTTTGAACTCAACTTATCCTATGATATATTATTGATTAGCAAAAAATATATACTAAATTAACAAGTTATAGTTAATTTTTTAACTTATCGTTAATTGATTTTGTTAAAATGAATGCATACGAGGTTCATGTGATAGGTAAGAGTGAATTAGACATTCATACGAAGGAATATAGTATTACATGTTATCGCAATGGAGCTTACTCACTTCTAAGCTATCGTCCCATTTTTGGGCTTTAACTTATACTGTCCTTGTGGGTCCCCCGCTAATATTGCGAGTGACAGTAGGCTACAGGGGAGTTACTTACATATAAAAATGTTGTAATTTGTGTGAAATTATAAAATAATAAAAATATATGAATAAAAATATTGAGATGACGGTTTCATAATTTATATTTTAATGATTTTCTAAATACGTAAAATTATAATATTAAAAAAAATTAAGAAATTGATGTAAAGCTTTAGATTATAATGACAATAAACAAGATAACAAACAATCAAATAATAGTCATTTTACAAAATTTATTTACCAAATAATTTGAATTAAATAAATATTTTTCAGTAGTAATGTATTGGAGGGAAATAATTTTTTTTTCTTTAAGGGTTATTTGAGGGAAACCATTTTTCCTTTTTTAACATTGGAGATTTGGAGGGAAGCTTATTTTTATTTGCTAATTGCATTGGAGGGAAACCTTTTTATTATATTTGATTGGAGGGAAGGAAACTTGCAAGGTGGGAATAATTGTGGGTTGCTTTTGTTTAGGGGGAAGTGGGGGCAAAGGACAATTGTTCATCCTAAGATCTTGCTCATTGCTACACTGATTGAACTTTTTGCCAATCATTTGCTAATTAATTAATATTTTTTATTGCTTCTATTTATGAGATTCACAATGATTGTAGGAAATTTACAAGGGAAGAAATATGTTTCCTTAGGAGTAACACAACTGAAAATCAAGTTACAATTGTAAGTGTTTAGTATGACAATTTCATAAAAATACTAATTATGTAAGTTTCTCTCCATTATGACAAAATAAAATATAAAAATAAAGTTCCCTCTGCAAAGAAAAAATAAATTGACCTATGCCATTAATGTACTTTATAACTTTTTCTATTGCATTAAACTAGTGACAATGCAAGCTTCAGGAGTACCACCAAATAGAGCATAATTAAAAATAAATTCATTGTTGATAATCTTAAGACAAATCATTTACGTTGACATGATACATTTAAAAAAAATTATTTTCATCAAAATTAGCTCTAAAATTTGAATATAAATAATGAAGATAGAAATTACATTAAACAACTCTTTAAAATGTTTCAGTGATATATTTTAACATTAGGAAATATAAAATTAGTATTTCTCTCGTTGCGTCTTGGCGTCTTTGTTAGACGTGGACATGATGTTGTGGATTTTGAAGTTAAAATGAGAATAGGTATTTCATGATGACTTTGTGGAGAAATTTTGCTCAATTTGTCGATAGGTGTTACACTCCATAGGAAACAATGGAAATGCTGCAGCTATAGAAGTTTTAAATATAATTGGAAATTATTGTTTGCATAATAGATGCTCAATGACAATGAATTTGCAGTGGAAAACACATGTGTTGAACATCTTACACTTTAAAAGTTGTCAGTCATGCAGAGTACTTCTCACTCTATGTTTAATGTTTCATTTGATTTGATGCTTCAGTATGTGCAGTAACTATGTAATTTCGTTTAAGACATTTAGTTAGATGGGAATTGGTGTTAAGGATATTCAATAAAATTAAGTTGAGTAATTTTTCATTTACATGAATGCTTTTAAATACTACTATTAAGTACCAATACTCTTTGAATAGCATTAACACTTTATTTTTGTATTTGTAATGTTGAAATAAGTTATATTTTATATTAATATAAAAGAAATTTGCCAAAACTTTGTGGAAAAAACTTCCAATTCATTTTTTATGTCTGGGTTGGATTATTTAACTTTGTTTGTTGAATATTTTTAAAAGGTGCCATCTCGTATACTCCTAAGTATGCAATACCGAGAGTATATTTTTAATTTTTAATTTTTCAAAATTTAGTTCTTTAATTTTTTTTATAATTTTTATTTGAAGAAATAAGTTAAAAGAATTTAAAAAAATTTAAACAATATTAAAAAAATAAAAAAATAAAAAATAGTTTATAACAAAAATATTCATAAATGAAAAAAACAAAGTAAAAAAGTAAAAAAAATTCGTTTTGATTTATTTTTTTATTTTTAAAATTCTTTAAAATTATTTCTTATAATAAAAACAAAAAAATATAAAAAATATAAAACTAAAAAAACAAAAAATGAAATCCTACTCTAGGAGTAGGGTAGAATCTCCCTTTTTAAATTAAAGGTCTTGGTATGTTAATAAGTAACTTTTAATTTTTTATTATTTTTCTTATAATTTGTATTTTTATAAACAATATTAAATAATGTAAAAAAAATTTGATAACAAAAATATGCTAAAATAATAATATAAAATTCTCATAACACACATAAAATAAAGTTCATATGAATGTTTTGTGATGTATACTCAAAGAAAGGGGATTGTTGTCCTACCACCCTTCGCTGTAAGTGTGGGTCTTGTGCAGGACTCACACCTACAGTCAGCCCCTACTAAGAGTTGCTGCAGGTTTACTACCCCAAATGTGGGGCAGTATGCTAGAATTATCCTAAAAGAAAAGACATTTTATTCAAAATTTGCAATCATTTTGCAAACTGTGTTAACGGCATTGGTAAGATTAATTTAGACATTTTTGTGTGGGAGTACTCACTTGCATTGTGTACATTATCATACATCTGGTATTAGCATGAATGTTAAAAAATAATTTTTTTAAAAAAAGATGCGAAATATTGTATATTTATAATTATTTATATAATAACATAATGTTTGACTAGATATATTTTAAATTAAATGTATGATATAATATAGTTATATATTGTTAATATAGAATTAAAATTAATATATACTATTTTATACTGTAATGATTTTTATTCACGTAATCTATGATAATTAATAATTAATATTAGTTTAATTACTTTAAATCAGACGATATTAGTTAAATAAACAATTTCTTATATCATATAACTATAAAATATAAATATAACTTACATTTTTTATGTTCACGCTATAAATATAACATATAACGTTTAACATTATACATTGTTATATTATACATTATTATGAAATAAAATGTTATCATATTTAAATTAACAAATTTTTTGTTAAATGTTGTGGTTAAAAGTGATGCAAATGTAGTATGTGTCAAATGTAATAGTGATTTAGATGTTAATATATATGAATATACGATTGAATAGTGTACACAAGAAACACTGACCAATAATTACAATAATTAAACAACATAATCATTTGTCTTCTATATCATGCTTTTGGTCCTATCACGGAGAAACAATACAAAAATTAATTTTAGTGACACTGTAAAGAAGATATTAGTCACACATTTGTCATTTTTTTTAACAACATCTTATATGTCTTTTATCTATTTTCAAATTAACAGACACTTTTTTCAATTTTCATTATTGCATAAGAAGCTTTAATTCTATTATAAAAGACTTTGTTTAATGTTTTTGTTTGTATTGTTAAAATTTTCATTTTTTTGACTATTGGATTAAATGGAACTACCATTTAGGTATTACACGTAAATTTTGAATATTTTTTTGATAGTTCATTATCATATTATACCGTTATAAGCCAAACAACTGTTCGATCGGGGCCTGCGTGTAAGTCAAGCTTAGTAATTTATTTAATCGCTCATCCAATACTTTTTTATTTTTATTCAAAATGTCTAACCCAAATTAATTCAAGCTTATTTAGTTATTTAGCCAAAGTTCCACTTTATCTTTCCAGTCACCTAAAGTCCTAAGCGCAGTGCCATTAAGTTAGTAATGCTGCACATCTGCACTAACACACAAAATTAGGATATTAAGTATATGATTGATTGATGATATTTTGTTGGGTCAGCTAAGCTACAACTCCATTAGCTTCAGCATCTCCATTTCTCATTTTTTGTTTTGTTTTTTGTCCCAAATTTTTTTACTTTTAGGAATTAAATAATTTTTTTCCATATCATATATTTTTTGAAAATTTTTTAAAATGTTTTTGAATTTTTTACTTATGAATGAATAGTATAAAAAAATGTATAAAATTTAAAAAAAAAATTCAAACACATTTCAAAAAATTCTCAAAAAAATATATGACATGGAAAATAATTAATTAATTTCAAAAAGTAAAAAAAATAAGACAAAAAATAAAAAAATAAAAAATGGAGATGCCAAAACTATGCCACAGCGTAAAAAATGAGGTTCTAGTAGAGTGTTACCATATTTTGTTATGTATGAAAATTTTATATATTTATTGAGAATGACTGATTGATAGTTTATAATTGATATTTGTGAAAAATACTCTCCCCTCCAATGAGATATGACTTAATTACATAACCCTCCACTGTAGTTTGAAAACCTACACATATAACTTTACTTAACCTAACTCTGTTAAGAATAATCTATTCAGATTATTTATTTAAAAAAAAACTAATATTACAAATTAGAATGACATAATTACTCTTACTTAAAACACTCAATTAGGCATCAAGACGATGAAACAGCTAACAATTTCAAGTAATTATATATTTATAAAACAGAAAAAAAGGGAATTTCTTAAGTTATGATATTTTTAAAACAAAAAAAATGAAAATTTGTTCAAGTAATTATACTAAAAAAAAAGAAACTTTATTAAAGAATAATATGAAGTAAATATATATATATATATATATATATATATTTTTAAATTTTAAAGTAATTATTTTTTTAAGACAAAAAAAAAGACAAATTTCAAGGAATTAAATTGAAAAAAAAAATTTTCAAGACATTCTTACAACAAACAAATTTTTTTTCAAGTAATTTTGTTTAAAACGTTAAAAGGTAATTTTTTTCTAAGTAAATATATTTTAAAAACAATAAAAAAATTGATACTAATGATATTTTAAAAACAAAAAAAGAAAAGTTTTTTAAATCATGATATTTAAAAAAAAAATAATATTTTTTCCAGTCATAATATTCTTAAAACAGAAAAGAGCAAAATTTTTCAAGTAATAATATTTAAAAAATTAATTTGTTTAAGTAACTATATTTCTAAAACAGGGGGATGTAACTTAATCATTTTTGTTTTCACGTTTTATTTTTTTTGTTTTTTATTATGAATTTTTTTATTTTTTAGTAACAATTAACTATTTTTTATGTCATAAATTTATTTGAAAATTTTTTAAAATGTTTTATATAGTTGATTCATATATTTTTTTTGAATTTACTTTTTTCATAACCAAAAATTTCAAAAAAATTTCAATATTAATGTAACGGGGTGAACATTTGGATCCAATTAGTATCAGAGGAAAGCCTTTTCTTATTTGTAAGTTGTGGGAAATTTGATTTTTCTTTTTTGTAATAAATTGAAGGGAAACATATTTTTTCCATGACGTTGACTAAAGTAATGAGCGTACTATGTAGTCAGAAAAATGATAAAAGATCCTAGGGGATAGGGTTGCGCGACCCATAACAGCTGGGAATTGCAGGGAAATTGAATAAAGTTTTGGGAGGAATTTGGCAAGTAAAAATTGGCTATTCCCTCCATGTATTTCAGCTGAAAAACTTAATCATCTGTAGCTTCCCTGATACAGCCAAATAAAGGAGGTGAACTTCTTTAGAAATAGCCATTGTTCGGCCAGGGCACTCTCAATCGCTACCTTTAGTGCGCATGAAGGTAAAGATTTGACTCGAAATAGGTGTAGTGTCCCTATCAAATAACATTGCTCATATCGTTTCCTCGTCTGAATCTATCTTTGTATTTGAACTTTGCAGTTGACAATTTTATATTTTCCAAACTATAATGCTCCATGCGTTATAGAACTGTCGAAACTGTTAAGCTTAAGGTAGACCTAGTCGTTGATTTCGAGTATGTCATCACGACGGTGTTAGTTTGCTCGTTGCTTCATTCAATTTTGGGCCTAGTCTAAGTTGGTATTGAGTTGTTTCAGGAGCTTGTCCATGTCCCAAAGCTCCTAATTGGCTTCCTGTACCTTGGCGTTCCCAGGAAGGTAACATATGACAAGTTAATTTTTTATGTGTTTTCTAAGCTTTTGGCATATATATGTAATGGGTGTTATTTTCATTTGGAAAAATACTTTTTCTACACATATAATGGGATTGTAATATATCTTTTTATGGTTACCAAATATATTATAGTAACAAGGTGTGTCTTTCATATTATATGATTACATAAGAAGTGCGTTAATACTAAGGTTATGGCAAGGATTGAAGGGGTAAATTGAAGATACTTATTTGAAGGAAACTTGGATATGAAGATCTAATAACAGCAAATTCATCAAAGTGGGTACCAAGATCTTCACCCCTAGGTTTGTACTCAATGATGATTTTAAGTGTACACGAGTATGCTAATAATTGAGTAATTGATCATTTCAAGTGTCTATTCTTCTGCCACTGACTTCCGTATTTGTGACTTGTATTGGAAGACATTTAGCTGAGAACTTGATTTATAGAGGGGTTGAGACCACAACGGTAGGAGAGGTACTGAAACATTTTCATTTCACTTATTAGTCATTTATCATCTAAAAAATGAATATGCTTAGCCGGTATAGAACCAAAAAACACTTCATGTTTTTCATTTTAATATATTTCCTTAATATGTAGTTGACATCATATGTTGAAAACAAGTGCAAATTAATGTATAGTAACCATGACTATATGTGATGCTAAAATTCAAGTATTGTTTCCTGAAGACATGAGTTAGATTTGGACATTATGACTACGGACGTGGCATTCCTCCATAGCATTGGTCATCAATCGTAACTTGATTTGAAGACTTGACTTGACTTTGATTATAATTATCTGGCCATCTAAATGTAAATTTTAAAAAAAATTGGTTCGAGATGTATGCTAATGAGTTTGGTCTTCCTGGTGTTGTTGTTGTGTGGTAGTATTTATTGGACATTATGATAAATACTAATATTTTATAGACACGAACCGTGTTCTTTATGGTGGAATTTGGTGGTTTTGTAGATATAATGGAGCCCTATTTACAGTTCGGTAATGTCATACATAAGGTTGATTAGAAGGAATATTTTGAGGATTTGAGAAATGAAGATATAATCATGACGGAATGGGTTAATGAGGATGATGCATATGAATTCTACAAAAGATATGGTTTGGCCAAAGGTTTTGGTACAAGGAAGGACTGAGATAAAAGGAAAAGAAATAGCAAACTATTATGGTGGAGTTTTGTGTGTGCTTGTGAAGGGCATAGACCAGAGAAGGACAGTAACAGGCCAGATAGGAAATAGGAAAATCGACCAATAACATGTTGTGAATGCTCGGCCACTCTAAGAATTGAGCAAAATATGGCAAAACACTTGGATGGTGAATAAATTTGTCTCAAAGCATAATCACCTGCTTCTACAAAGTAGAATTTCTAGTTTCCATCGATCGCATCGCAACATTAATGAAGTTAATGATGCACAAGTTAGTACCTTGTACAACCATAGAATGAAAACTTCACTTATCATGAGCTTGATGGCATCGCAATTGAGTGACTTCACCAATGTTGGGTTTACCAAGAAAGACCTTTACAATTGTCTTGATAGGCGAAGGAGGGAGGAAACAAGTGATGGAGATGCCAATGTTGCTTTGAGGTATTTGATAGGGAAAAAGGAGAATGAATATGAGTTTTTCATGAAACACACCATTGACGAGGATGGTTGCTTGGATAAGTTATTTTGGGCGGATGGAATAAGTCGCCTAGACTACAAATGCTTTGGCGATGTCATTGCATTTGATTCAACGTATAAGAAAAATAAGTACAATAAATCATTAGTAATTTTCTTAGGCATTAATAACCATGAGTAATCGATTGTCTTCGCATGTCGTTTGTTGTCTGACGAGACAGAAGATAGTTACAAGTAGGTTTTACAAACCTTGATTCAGTCCATGGATGGGAAGAAGCCTGTGTCAGTGGTTACTGATGGTGACAAGGTAATGAGGAATGTGATTGTAGAGGTGTTCCCAGATGCTAATCACATATTATGTTCATGGCACCTGCAATGGAATGTACAATCAAACACTAAACACAAGGAATTTGTTAAGAAGTTTGGTATGCTGGCAAAAGCCAATATTGATGTGGAAGAGTTTGAGTCAAGGTGGGCTGAGTAGGTTGGCAAGTGTGGGCTTACGGATAATGAATGGGTGAAAGAACTTTATGCAAGGAGGCATTTGTGGACAAACACACATTTGAGAGGGAAGATGACGTGTAGATTCACCACGACATCATATTGTGAGGGCATAAATGGGTATGTTGGAAATTATGTCAATCATAACTATGGCCTGCTGGAGTTCGTTCATCATATATAATAAGCATTGGAATCAATGAGATACAACAAACTACAGGCTGATTATAACTCACAGTTTGGAAAGTTTATATTGTGTACTACGCATGGTGCTATTGAAAGGTTTACGGCTAATCTGTATACAAAAGAAGCATTCATTGTATTTCAGGTGGCATTGCATGAGGCGTTGGCATGGTTAGTGGACCAATTCGAAAACATGTGTGGGATTTGGGTATATTATGTTCGAAGATACCAGGCTAGCAATAAGTGATATCGGGTGTGTTATGACCTTATACCCGTTAGGCAATGGATGCAGTGTGAGTGTGGAATGTTACGTTCACATGGAATGCCTTGCCCTCACATGCTATGTGTAATGGCATACAAAGATTTAGAGTGCTTGATTCCTTCGGTAGTTAACAAGAGATGAACGAAGAATGTAAAACAAGTTGAAATGAAGACCATGGATGCAATGGGTCAATCTTCCTTCCATAATAATGTTGACCTAGTGAAATCAAGAATGGCGAGTCTTAGAAAAAATATGCGCTACCTTAACTACATTGCCTGTCAATGAACTGAAGACTTTAATGCCATTCGAGATCAAGTGCACCAGATGCTTACATAGTTAGAGCTAAAGCATGGGACAAAAACAACATTAGGAGTTGGGTTTGATTGTGATGTAGGCGATCCACCAGTGGTCAGGTCAAGAGGCAGGTCAGTGGCTCAGTCCAATGAGGAACATTGTCAAAGAAAATGTGGTCGGTGCAAACAAATAAGACACAACTGAACTACATGTACTCTTGATTTGTCAGAGGAATCACTCGAGTGCTCAATGCTAGGTTTTTTGCAGGTAATTTGATATACTTAGTTATAATAATTCTTGTTGAAGTTTGATTCTTACTTGTTAACAATACAGACTAAACGTTCATCTATTACTGATGCAGGATTACGAATAGTTGCACCGAAACTCATGTTGTTTTGCAGACACCGTACATGATCATTGTGATTGTTAAATTGTAAGTGTTATTGAAAGTAATAACTCACACACACAACATGGTGATTTTCTAAACTTTGCCAATATTTGTCCATGTCAAGTATGAATGTAGTTTATGTATGTATTGGGTGCAAATATTATGTCTCGTTATACTAATGAAGTTGAAATGATCCAAATCGCCATGAAAACTATTGAAGTATTCGCCTGTGTTGTTTGTTCAGTTATTACGTAAAACCAAATTTGAATGTGCATTTGAAAGTGATTGGTTTTTGTTACCAATTAGATATGTACAATAAAATTCCTCTTAATTAATTTATTGATGTCATTTGTTTGTTAAGTGAATGACTTTTCACTGGTACATAAGTGCAGTAAACATTAGGTTAAGGCAACGAAATGACTCCTCGATCGTTCAGGCATATCATTTAATTGAAGTAGATCAAGAATGAAATGTAACTTCTATATATTCTAAATGAATTATGGTGAATGACTAGTTTATTGAAGAAAACGGAATTTTATTTGGATATGAATTTGTTTTATGACTGTTAGTTGTTAATTTAATTGCAATTGTGGTTTATCCCTGAAAATATAATTTATTAGTCATAGTTAATAACTGATGGGTTTGTAGAAATAGGTACTCATTGGTGTGATGGACGGCTTGGCATATGGTTACATCGAAACCGAGGGGAAACTGGTTTATTTCATCATTTATGAAAACCCTCCATGCTGCTAGGAATAGGCAACCTGACTTAGACACAAATGTCTTTAATAAATAGACAAAAGTATTGAAGGTTTCCCTTATCACATAAATAACATATGAAACTTATGGAACAAAGTTTGCAACTATGCATAGTTTATTTATGTATTTTGCTGCATGGCTTTATTTTTAAAGTTCTTTCTTCATGTTACAATAAATATTAAAAAAATTAAAACGCTGTAGTGGATACAGAGCTTATGCATGATGAAGAGGCTATAATGGTGGACATTTCATTATTCTTCTCACCTTCCATTATTAATGAAATTCGACCAATGCCATTCTAGTATGCTGTCTGTGATGCTTATGTATTTTGGTTGCGTTTGCCTTCCCCATCCTGTACAATACCATTGTGTATGAATGAAAAACCAAATATGATATTAAAACTAATGCCCTATATGCTTTTTGGCCATCAGTTATTCAGTTTAGTTAACTAAAGACTTAATTATGATATTTCTTAAATGTTATGCATTGGTCTATCACTTTAATGCTAATTAGAGTGTACCAATATGTGCATGTTATCAGAATAAGAGAAACATTATATTATTCCAATCATCTTCATCTTATGCTTAACTTAATTATAAAAGAAGGCTGTTGTAAAAGTAGACATCATAATGACCATTACCACTGTGTTGTTATAAAAATGTTTTCGCAGATAGACATATTTCATTTCATTTCCATGGATTTGTTATGACTTTTAAATATAGTTTATGTCGTTATTAAAACTCAAATTGATTGATGTAAAGTTTGGTTTGCTAATTAAAATAAGCTAATTTTAAGTTTTATATAGTTATGTGCTATTTTTGAAATCACCTAATCATTACAAACGAATTATTTTCTTCATTTATGAATGCTTGTAGGTAGTGGTTGTGATAACACATGATGGAGTGTTTCATTAGTTCAACTGGAGACAGTTTTAATGGATACCAGATGTTATTAAAAATACATTGTGTATTATTTCCACAATTTTTTCATTTGTACACTTGTTTCGTCAAACCTTTGTTGCACTCAGTATGTGTGCCCATGTCACCATACATTAACTATTTTGTGCTTTTTTCATATGTAGCTAAAGGAATGTAGCAAACCGTAGTTTTTTCTTTCTTAGTAGTTGCATCATTCAAATTTATGCCATGGATCAAGATGAGACTTTATTTTCAACTTGAATCTTCAACTGTAAATAATATAGTTTTTGCTTGCTTGATTTGCACAGGTTTTGAGACAGGCAGTGGTGATTGTAGGTAAAAGGAAGAATTGACAAAGCTAGGGCACTTTCAATTGTTCCCTTATTTTTCTCATGCACTTTGGCTTCTTTCCAACAATGTCCTTGGCTATGTCCTTTGACACAATATTCATAAAGTACAACTGCAATTGTTTGTCTTGTCCAGTTTCCTTATTATTTCATTGGGTTCTCCTGTTTTATTATAAGAAGTTAAAACATATTAAATGAAACAAAAATGGGTATAATCCCTTTAAGTAGGATATATATGAATAAGTTTTGATTGCTTAGATGCTATGCCTTGCATGTGATAATTATCTTTTCTATCAACATTATTACTCTAAAAGGTTAAATAGAGGCTTACTTATTTTATATCTAAGCTTTAAGTTCTTTGTAGTTTAGTCACATATGGAAGAGATTGGGAAAATATCAACTGATGAGGCTTTTAACTTTTAGTTTGCTTACTGTCATATCAAAGGGATTGGAAAGTTATCTATTGATTCTTTTAACTTTTAGTTCATAACTTTTTTTTGGATAAATTTGGGTCTAAGGAAGATTTATTATCCTTCAACTGTGTAGTTATCTTAACTGTTTAGTTCTTGTCTTTTCCAATTTTATATAAGTATAGTTAGTACTTTGTTATGGCTGTCTCCCCTTTGAGGTTTTCATTTATGAATTTATTGACCTCTGGATTGAGGATAATACCTTCTTGTTTTATTTATATACTGTTCTCTCCTTGGAGTTTTGGTGTGTTTGTTTTCTTATTGTATGTATATATGTGCTTGGATATTACTTTTGTGGCATGATAATGAGTCATGTTAATCATCAAAATGACAAATTTTATATATTTGCTAGTGGTCTTTAGACTTAGCTGATCACCAGTTTTTTGTTTACATGAATGGCAACTTATGCAAGTTTTCTCTATTCCTTTTCAATGCAGGCTAAAATAAAAACCCTTCAAATGCAACTGAATGAATCCATTAAATCCACTTGAAGTAGTTGAATATTTGGCACAGAACATCAGTCTAGTGCTGTATCCAGTTCTAGGACAACTGCAGATGGTATGGATTCTTCTATTGTAACCAAGAAAGTAGAAGATGAACTAAATAAACGTCATGATCTTATTGAGGTTTGCCATACTTTAGTTTGAGTACTTATATTTTTGAAATATGTTATTGTAGCAATTTATTTAGCTAAGAACAAATTTATCATAAAACCCATCATTGGTAGCTTACGTACAAAAACATCTTATAGGAATATCTTTTAAGTACATATCAACCTCCATTTTTTCAAAGAAACAATGAAGTTGAAAAAGGCGTTGAAGTGAAATGAGGATAAATTTTGGCAGCGACTCTCCCTATTAAGGTGAAGCTATCGAAGTTGAAATCCTTCATGACTTCTTCATATATGTAAAAAGGGAGGGGGGAAGAGGGAGGAGGATAACCTAGACCTACAACCAAGACATGTCTTGAAATCTTAGTTTGCATATTCTAGCAGCCTTTCTAGATTGTAGACATTTACTTAGTTATCCACATGACTAGGGACTACACATGAAAAAGGTGCCACGCCTTAAGTTTTAAATATTTATTTTGTTAAAATATTTAACTGTATTGGATTTTTAATGGTCACTTTAATTTGAGTTCTTTGGTGTGATGCTTAATTTGCTGTTTTGCAGAGGTTGAATGAAGAAAATGAGAAATTGTTTGATTGGTTAATTGAGAAAGAATCTCTGGCTGCCTAACCTCAGGTAGACAAATTTCATTTTACACTATAATAACTGTAAGCAACCAATATGTAAATCTATAGATTAGGTATTGTCTGTATGTCCCCAACTGGAGAGGTTGTCAATTATTGTTTGATCAAAGTTTGAATTAATTTCATTAATCAGTAACTTATTGTAACATACATGGGAAGGATATCGTATCCATACTATACTGATCCCATATTTGTATTGATAATTATGTAAATCTTAAAAATTTGGCACTTGATTTTCATATGTGAATTCCATTATATATGGGATTAGTTAATGTTTAGACTCGAGATACGGGGAGGTATAACTCTATTGTATTTTTAGTAAGTTTTGTAGTTGTCTTTTGGCTTATTAGTGTATGATTATTGGCTTTCTTCTCATTGGCTTGAAATAGTAATGTGACCAATAACAATATAAGAGCTCGTTCTATGGATCTTCTTCATTCATTATTGGCCACAGATAAGAATGATGTCACATTTGGTTTAGTGAAATCTTGGTCTGAGAAAGTTAAGTCTACCCCAGCTGGTGAATATCTTACTGCGGCCTTAAATGACTTTGATTCAAGTTAATATGAAGGCTTTGCTACCATTTCTGATGGTGCAAACAAGATTTTGATGTTGGCATGCATATTGGATGATTTATGTTACATTGCTGATAATGGGTACATTGTGATTTATGCAAATATGTGTTGTCTTTTCCATTTTTATGTTGGGTTCATTCTTCTTGAGGGAGGGTTTTGTTATCAAAATCCTAATCATATGTGTGTACTTCCAAAATTATGCTTGTATATTGTGTGTAAAGTTCATAATGCTATAACCTATTGTGCTATGTTACTGAGGGGACAAGACAATGACTTAGATGCAGTAAAGCTTTTAGCAAGTTCAGATAGTGATTTTGGCTTTAAGTTGTCATTGTCTGGGCCTTTGGCAATACATTATCTTAATGGTAATGAAGTTTGAAAATATATGGAAGCTTAATTGGTGATAGTGTTCCAATGGTTACTTGTGATTTTGCAGCAGTGTTGATTAGTTTGTATTTTAATAATGTTCTTAGATCAAATTCAAATATGTGCAGCATGATAGTAATATTGCAAGAGAATATATTATTAAACTCAAACAGCAACAAGAATTTTGTTTCCAACTATGAATTGTTTATAATTCCATAATCACCTTAAGTAATAAATTGTGTACACCAATATTATAATGAAGTAACATATGCAGGTGATGAAAAAAACATCAACCAACCCCAATATTGTGTGAAAAGTTCAGATTGCTATAACGCGCAGTAAAAGTTTGATTAGTTATTACAATAAATAGAAAAGTTAATTAAAAAAGTAGAACATATAGATAATATTAGCCAAAATTTAGATCAAGCTAGATAGATAAAAGCTTATTACAATAAGCTACTAGGTACCTTACCTATGATAATGAATGAAAAATAGAGGAATAGAGACTCAAATCTCATTACAAACACACTTGGAGGTAGGACTATATTAGTCCAACAATGCATCATTCATGTATGCTCAGAAAGAAGAGCAAGTAAGATGTGTAAGGAAAAGGATATGGTAGTTTGTGATCCTAAGAATTTTGAGATACTAGGTAAATATGGTTGTTATCTCAAAAGAGATAAACAATTACACTGGAAAAAGAAAAATTTTCCTAAACAGAGATATCATAAATGAAGAAAGAATTGGAGATTCAAAAGGTATGACAAGGACAAATTCAAGAGAACGTATAGGAATAAACCCAAAAGAAAGAAATTCTTTAGGAAATAGAAGGGTATTTACTGTCCTGAACGTAAAACTAATTGCAGAAGTTGGATTTGCAAAAAAGAAGGACATTATGAAAATACATATCCCATGAGAAATAATAGATATCAAAGCGAATATAAGAATTTACAGTTTATAGTGATTGGAAATTATTTAGTTAAAGTCTACCCACTTTATGATATGTTCCTTAGTGTAAAAAGTAACTCCATTTTTTTGTGTGGTTCAATCCACATTAGGAACACCTACTAACACTCAATATCAATACCACTTGCCTGGAGAAATGAGGTAATAAGCATAACTTGCTAGGCATAAGGAAGAACTGTAATGCTTAGGTTTTTATTATGCTACTATTATATACCATCTATTTAATCACGATCTTTAATGATTTTTTTTCTGTACTTTTTTTCTTGAATGTAGTTTGTAGAGCTTGAAATTCTTAGAATTCCTTCTACTTTTGTAATTGTCTAACAGTATTGAAATCAAAAAGAGGTGGGCTGAAAAACTTTGCTGGGAAAGGTTGTCACAACAAGATGAAACTGTGATATTGCAGAAAACTAGTTAAAGGATTTGCTATAATTCAAGGTAAATATTATTTGACATATACTTATTAAAGAAGTACGTCATATGCTGCTCCTTATTGTTTATGTATATTTCCATTAATGAGAAGAATGGATTATGGGTTAAAATGAATGTGGCATTTGGCCTTTAAGCCATCAGTTGTAGTTTAACTTGGATTTATCTATGACAACATACATTTGGGTAGCATATAATTACCAGTAATTATTTATTTAGATGAAAAATTACTAAAGATGGTAGCTGATTTTCAATAAGGTAGTTATATGCATGTAAACGGTTTCTTATTTCAAGTATTTATAATGTCTTGGCAGGAGTGGCTGTAGGAGACAATTTTATTACTTGACTGAATTATCTGTTTTCCTTGACGTGCATAAAATATATAGTAGATGAGGGCTTTAAAGGGGAACTTGGTGAGAATGATGATGCTGAGGATGACCTAGCCACCATTTCTGCTATTACTCCCATCTATAAATGCAGTTTTCTTTCAAATAGTTGAGATGGGTGGGAGTGTTAGATGTGTGGTAAGTGTGGATTTCTTTTTTTTTTTTTTTACTTTGCATATACCCTGCAACTTATATACATTGATCATAGAGATAATGAACTTCAAACTCGTTTTCTTCAACTTTGAGTAAGTTCCATTTACGTATATGATTTATAATTGATTGCATAATCATTGATGACCGTCACACTTAAAAATAACTCTCTTATTTGGGTAATTGTATAACTAGTGCATGTTCTTTATGACACAACATTTATATGTGCAATATTCTGATTCAGTGCTTTTTGTCTTAGAAGCTTGTTTGGATAAATAGTCATTTTCTCTATAGGTGAATTACTCTTTCATTCCACACAGCTCATTTTTTGGGTTAATGAAATGGAAGTTAAAAGTTCTTTTTCCTTGTGATTATGTGAACACAATTGTCAACTGGTGGTAATAAGGCTGTATATATTGTTCATAGTACTTGCTTTAGTGGGAAGTTTCATGCAATTTTGTTTGTACTATATTTCTCAATCAATCTATCCTCTATAGTGAGATAACATTTGCATTTGGTATCAAACAATACTTCTACATCTTTTTATGTAGCCATTGCCATTACTTACTCCCCTGCCAAATATTTTCTCAGGTTTTATCCATCGTGATGTTAGTTTATAATTGGTTAGGATGTTTAGAGGCATGTAACTGAAGGTTGTGCTTGATTTTCCCGCATATTATCAATTTTACAACTACAGAAAAATATAACTGATTAGAGCCATTGACTTCTTTTTGGATCCTAGAATATGATTCACGGTTGAGTGAGATCCAAAATTAGTAATAATATGCAATTCTTAATAATGACCACATTTATTCAAATGTGCGAACATATTATGTTTGATTTTACATTCTTAAATTTACAGGAAAATAAAATATTCAAAATATATTAAAATGAAATTTGTATATGCCTTTATGCAATCTGGTCTTTATACCATATATCATGTGATTGATGGAAAGTATAGTCTTTATTTTGTGAAACTTGTTAGATATATGACATGTGAATAGATGTCTTTTTACAGTTGTAGGACATATAAGGTGACGATCTCCATGTTAAAAGATGGAGGGGCTTTCTTTTTCCAGTCATCAATCTTAGTTTGTGTTGTTTTCATATGGTTGGACGAAAAGTATTGTTATTACAGATATATTAATTCAATTGCGATGTTGTATTTTTCCATCTCTCATTAGATATGAAATTATATTTTTTCAATGTTGGATTTGGACGAATTTATTTCCTAAAATAACCAATGATATAATAATTGGGTTGAATTTCATATTTGGATAAAATTCCATTGCTTATAATAGCTCAGTTTGCAGAATAAAATAGTAAAGTTGGAAATAATTCATCTAATAACCAAGATATCAACAATGATTTTCCTATTTAATCTGAACAAAATTTATGTTATCATTAATTTAACATTAATTTATAAAAGAAAAAGCCATTTTCAATGATTGGCCTATTTGGGAACAAAAGCTTAAGTTGAACCTTTACAACTGCGTTCTTCCAATTTCAATAGTCTTTTTAATTTCTTACAAATAAGTGATAAGTCTTATTACATTTATCTTGGCCTTCCTGAGAAATCACTAAGCTCAATATTACTAAAGAGGTATGCAAACTTGATTGTATACATAATTGAGACGAATCAAGAAAAATTTATTACAAATAAATTAGATAAGGCATCTAGACATCAATGTTATTCAATTTAAGAACTTGTGTACAAGAAAGTCTTATTTAATCCAACACATTACATAAAGAATTGTACAGAAAGTAATTTGGCAAGCATTTACATTGGGTTACAAGAGGAAATTTTTTTTTTTACAAAGTCAAGTGAACCCGGAGGAAGCCCATAATCCCAGTATTCCATACAGCTATGCAAAGAAGCTAATGTATAATCCTGCAGGGCCTAACACCATCTACCTCATTACAGTGTACATCACTAAGTAAATAGGGCATTCCCATTGGAAATTTTATAATAATAATAACAATAATAACATCATGGATATGACAGAACCCATATCTCAAACATGAACTGAAAGGAATTATTATAGTATTACTTTTACATCAAAATTAGACCCTGTTAGATTCATTTCCTCAATCTATGTTCATGGTTTATGGATTCCTGTAGGAACTGATCTAATCCTTGTTACAATTATGATCCGATAGAGCTGTTGCTCTTCTCCACTACATTATCATGCCAAAAATATAAGCAAATGTGGCTTAGTTGCAACAATATGACGCTATGATCATGATACCAGCAATGCTAGTCCAAGAAATATTCAACTTGGCAGTCAACCATACCTGACAACTTTTTCCATTTATCTCAAAGTACTCTTGCAATATCAGTAAATGAAATTCCACGATGACTTTTGTTTTGATTCTGTTAACATTAGCACAAGGTATAGGAATATAATTATTATGTATGACACAGATCTCAGACAGTGACCTCCAAGTTATAAAGTACTCCATTTCATATGGATTTGTATGCTTATATATAAGCCAAAACATAATTTCGCAATTTTGCTTAAGGTGATTATTTGGCCAGAGTCTATATGAAGTTCAAACAAAATTAGAACAGGATAGTGATAGGTTGCATGCCAAATGATCTCATGAACATCTACAACTTGGCCTTGTAAATACTTACATCCACGAACCTAACCTAAAAGTATTATCATCATAAATGGAGCCATGGTTTATGAAAGAGCAGAGAAAGTAATCACAACTTCACAAGCACCAACTATACTATGTGGTTAAATATGTTTTCAAGATTTTAAGTTCATTTTAAAATGCAAAAATCTCATTCACCAAGTACTAAATGTTTTACCTAGAGCCAATGATTTAACTTCAGATAAAGATATTCACCCTGTAACAATGAGAGATGTGGTTTATGGACACATAAGAAGCAGAACACAAAATGCTCATAAGTGTTCAATCTTATGAGGTTTCACTAATTAGAACCCCACATGATGTAGAAGGCCAGTAGCATTAATTATTTGAGTTAACATACCACCCCCTTTGTTTTACTTGAGGCATGAGGCAATCAATTATTGAAGAACTATTGCTGACATGCAATATTAATCATAAATCAGAGGTGTAGAATGAACATAGAAAAGTAATTATTAGGGTACAACCACCTTCACCTTATGAGAGGAAAAGCAAGATATAGTATTTACTAAGCCATGCAAGTTAAAGAAAGATCCTCTCAATTCCTTATGACCCCTTGGATAGTTTTCAGCCAACAACTACAAACTAACCATCATTCCAAACATCATGTAACCATTATAATCAGGCATATTGAAGTAACTTGTAACAAGTATAATACAACAGCAGAAATATCTACAATTGAGATCAATATAGAGTCATGACACAAAGCTTACTTTAATTTTAAAAATACAAACTGATCATTATGATTTATGAGTTCATTGTTAAATATATCTTTATTAACTTCCCTATAGTACATCATATCCCACCCACCTCAAAGACTTGAGCTAAGCTTAGCTCACATAGCTATATGTTTTTAACCTTATTATGAGGATTAGCATATTATCAAAAAAATGCCTATTTGTCACATTGCATTATCCTTCTATAGAAACTTTTACTTGCCAACACTTCCTTATGAAATAGAGAATGCTAAATTTGGTAGCATTGTTTACATTCAGACAAATGGAATATGACAAACCTTGGATAAAGGCTTTCTTTATCAACAATTACCACATTGAGTTCAGGTGCCACAATATTAGCTTGAATTGCTCCATAGTCTATATAGCCTAGCTGCTCTACTACTAACAACCAATAGGTCTTCCTTGATTACTCAACAAAGCACATAATACTCTTAGTCATGTCCACTCAAAAATCAATTGACCAGAAAGATTAAGAACAAATAGTACCTTTCTAGCTTCGCAAATTGTATATGTAATCACGTAACAACATAATTTCTTTCCTAGGAGTCAAAACAAGCCTGTTCGTTGGCAACAGCAAATTGGATGTATTGAGGATCTTGATCTGGTGAAATCGAATGCTGAAACCAAAGGATACTGAATCAGATTAGTAGTGAAAGGAAGAGAATATCTAATTTGCTTCTAGCAGAAGAGAGGGGGAGATGAGAGAAAGAGAGATAGAACTATAGAGGAAGATAGAGAAAGGTAGCTTTCGGGCAAAAATAAAAAGTACAAGAGGGCTAACTTGTAAAAAAGGAAGGAGGGCAGATTTGCAAAATATAAAAGTTATTTAAAAAAAAACAAAGGGTGCAAAATTGAAAATGACCTGTACTGTTCCCTATCGCCTGGTTTATTGGGTAGTAGGGTAGTGTCCTTTTATTTTCTTTCAATCACTAAACTTATTGACTGTAGGTACCGTAGATTGGTGTTTCCCAAAGAATAGGTGGTAAGTGTGCTTGGTCAAGAAACAAATTACAAAGATTAAAGTGACTACAAGAAGTATGTGAAAATTCTCTATTCCTTCTACTAGTCGTGATGTGATTTTGCTTTGGTGTTTTGTTTCTATTGGTTTTACAAGTTTGTAATGTTTTAAAAAATTTTAAAACATATGCTTTTACCATAAACACATAAGGGTAATCACTTGATACAACATATTGATAATAAGAAAAAGTTGCATTCTTTAGGATATTTTCAAATGAACACACATATCCTTTTAAACGATCATTATCATTTAGCAAAAGAGACGGGTGGCTCTCAAATTTAAAATTTTTGAATAGTAAAATTTCAAGAAATTTTGTAAAGAATTTTCTCCAAAATCATTCATATATGATTAGACATACAAAGTTCTCTTCTTATAAAGCAAAGTTTTTCTTCACTTAGGGGTTTTGTAAAATTATAAGCAAGCAGATTATTTGTACCAATAAAATCAAGCACAATATCCCTTTTTTGAACATGATCTCTAATAAAATGATGTCTAGTTTCTATATGTTCGGTTCTTGAATGTTGAATAGGATTTTTGGAAAGATTTATGGCATTTGTGTTATAACACTTAATAGGAACATGATCATATTTTAGGCTATAGTTCAAAGTTGTATCATGATCCAAAACATTTGAGCACAACAACTACCAATAGAGACATATTCAACTTTAGCCATTGGTAAGGCAACTAAATTTTGTATCTTGCTATACCAAGAGACTAAACAATGTCCTAAAAATTTACATGTACCACTAGTGCAAAAATTTTGTTTCTTGCTGTATCAATTTTACATCTTCCAAAATCTGCATCTAAGTAGTCACAAAGATTAAGGTCATTTGACTTTGGGTACCATAAGCCAATGTTTTAAGTTCCAAGTAAATATCTAAAATTTCTTTTCACTATGAGATGTGATTCTTTAGGATTTACTTGAAACCTTTCACATAAGTATACACTAAACATAATATTCTGTCTACTTGTGGTAAGATAAAGTAGAGACCCTATCATACCATTATAGTGTTTTGATCAACTGGCTTTCCATGTTCATTTTTATCATGCTTTGTGGATGAGCTCATTGGAGTGCTTAGTCCATGCCAAATCTCTTGGGTAGTTCTTTGATGTACTTGGATTCATTGAATAGGATACCATCTTTGGTTTGCTTGATTTGCAATACGAGAAAGAAAGTCATCTCTTCCATCATGCTCATTTCAAATTCACTCTTCATCAACTTAGAAAATTCCTTGCATAAATTTTCATTAGTAGATCCAAAAACAATATCATCCATATATATTTACACTATTAAAATGTCATGCTTGGTGGCTTTGCGAAACAAAGTTGTATCAATTTTGCCTATAGAAAGATTATTCTGAATTAAAATGTTACTTAATCTTTCATACCTTTCCCTTGGGGCTTGCTTTAAACCATATAGCCTTGGTGAGTTTGAAAACATGATTTGGCTTTTCTAAATCTTCAAAACTAGGGGGTTGTCTTATTGGGAATATCATGCCCTGGAAAACAAGTATATTCCCAATCATGCAATAATTGAGATGTTGCAATTACATTTTAATAATTAAATAAAGAATTTATTTTTATAAGCTTTGGTTATTAAGGTACTGAGATTTTATATGTACCAAGATACATTGCTTAAAAGTTATGTACAGGGAGATATGTATCTTTAGATGAATCTAAAAGAATATTCACAATCACTAAATAAAGTTGGTTACTCTATTCAATAAAGACCGTAGTGTCTAGATTACCTCCATTGAAGGAGTATGATTCTCCTTTAAGGGAATGAGGAATCTCAAACCATTGAAGTGGTTGACTTTAGGTACTGACATTGTTATATTGATTGGAATCAAGTGAGATACCAAGCTCGATTTAATACCATTACTTTGAACTTGAACTCACCCTTATGCACTCACTTGTGGTAGACCATAATCCTGATGGAATATGGATTTGTGTTCATTTTTGTTATAGTCTTTGATATACTATAGGCAAGATTATCGTGTTATATTGGTCAAGAGTTAGTATGTTGGGATCATAGTTGGAGTGAACTGATGGTAATATATATCCAAGATATAGAGTTCATAGTGCAGACATCGCTTTAGTGATTTCATGAAGATTTGTGACAAACCTGGGCCTAGTGAATGATGAATTATCAATTCATTATTCTTTGATACTTTTTAGATTTGTTCTAAAGGTGTCTGGTCACTTATAAGATGAAATCTGAGACTAGGGGACATCATTTTGACATGAGGGATAAAATGATAATTTTAACTTGTGTCAATGGATGTTTATGAGGTTTCACAAGCACAAGGTTTGCAATTATATTGTCAATATTATATATTGGCTTCTTATAATTTTAGATTTTTCAAGAGTGCAACCATGAACCTATGTGGAGTGATTTCATGGTTAATGAATTAGGGTTGTTTTAATGAGATTAAAATAATCCCAAGTTCATTGGAGCTTGAAATCCCTATATCTAAACAGATTTCCTATCTATCTTTGTAGAATTCGGTCCATTTAAGTTACGTGAACATTTTCAATAGATTTTTGTGATGGCTCAATTTGGACAAGTTTTTGGTTTGTCTTAGTATAAGACTTAGTTAACCTAAATAAGACAAGGGTTGTCTTGATTTGGACAAACATTCCTTTAGGACTAAAAGTCCTAAGTGTGCTTAGTATGTCTTAATGTAAGAAATGCTTGTCTTAATTAAGACAAGAGTTGTCTTAATTGGATAAGAGAATTTTTAAACATGGAATGTCTTAGTTAAGACAAATGTTGTCTAATTAAGATAACCATTGTCTTGGTTGATAACTTTGAAATTTAAATTTATAATTTAAAATTTTTATTTTATTTTGAAATTTGAAATTTGAAAATTTAAATTTGAATTAAGTCAACCTCCAAAAATGTCTTTGGGATTTCGGCCAACCACTCTTGGGAAACAAATATAATTTGTTATAAATTCAATTTTGAATTATCCTAAGAAGTTAAGGTCAAGGTGGGGTAGGATAAGAATTGTAAAGAGTTATAATTCCTAGTTATCTTATACATGTTAGAAGATTATGTGATTAGGGGGTTGTTAAAGTTAAAATTCTATTCTTTGAATTTTAAATTCAAGTACACAAGTTTTTGGCCAATGGGAGAGCTCTATTTATTTTATTTTGGTTAAATAAAATAATGAAAAATCAAATAAGATAAAGGTGATTTTATTTGATATAACAAAAAATATAACACAGCTAAAATCCCTAAGCAAGGCAGCAGCACAAGAGGACTTTAGGGTTTGTTAGTTTTTAACACAACCAATAGACTTAGTCCTAGGGTTAATATAAATATACTAGTAAGTACATAGCTGCCATACCTATTCATTCATTTGAGGTGTGAGAATTGAGAAAAGAAAGATAGGTGTGAATTGAGAAAACAAATTCTAAGTGTGTCGCCAGCTTCAAAGAGTGAGAAAGTTAGTAAATTTGGTTGGTAGAGAAGCTATCACTATTTCCCTATGGCTACAAAGGTATAGTTCCTTCTCTTGTGATTTCATGCAATTGGTGTATGCCCTTCTAGTGTTTATTATTCCATTGCTTTTTATTGTTGGTATAATTTAATAAAAATTATAAAAATCTATGCTTGTACTGATATCACCTAGGGCTAATTTAGAGATACAATATGTCTTACATAAACCTTTTCATGTAGAAACCCATTAAGAAAATCACTTTTCACATCCATTTAGTAAAGCTTAAAACCTTTATAGCATGCAAATGCAAGAAGCATCGTGATGGATTCTAATGTAGTTACCAGAGCGAAGGTTTCATTGTATCAATACCTTATTTTTTATTATAACCTTGGGCAACTAGCCTTGTCTTGTTTCTCACAACATTCCCACCTTCATCAAGTTTGTTCCTAAACACCGACTTTGTGCCTATCACAGATTGATCTTTTAATTAAGGTATAAGTGTCCAAATTGATTTCTTTCAAATTGGTTGAACTCCTCTTGCATTGCCTTGATCCAAGAACCATAACCTAGAGCTTTTACTACATTCTTTGGCTTAATTTGAGACATGAATGCCATGTTGTTCATGCTCTTGTATGATGATTTATCCTTATGCCTTGAGTTAGGTCTCCTATGATGTAGTGCATAGGATATGTTGAGGAGTGCCTCCATTCTCTTGGTAATTTACTTCTGGATGTGGAATTTTGAACTTCTTCTCTTGGCTGTTCATTTGTTCTAGCTTCATTATTTGGCATTTCTCGACTTTCTGGTTCAACCTAATCATTTTATGAACTTGGATAATCGTTTGTTGAATGATCATGATCCTTTAATCTTGTTAGCGCATCATCTTCATTGCTCACAATAGGTTGATTAGTTTCATAAAAAGCAACATGCATACTTTCTTCAGCAGTTAAAGTTCTTTTATTGTAAACTCTATAAGTCTTACTATAACAAGAGTAACTAAGAAAATGGTTTTGTTTTCATCATTTAGCAACTTTTATAAGACTTGAGGCAAAAGCAAAAGTTTTCACTCCATACACATATAGCTTTCTAAGCTAACAAAGTAAGGCTAAGTGGTCTAGAGATTTTGAAAAGGTGATCATGAAATAATGATTTAACCAAAGAACTAAAAGAAAAGTTTTTCAATGCTTCCCAAGTCTAAGAAAGCAAAACTCCATGAAAGTAGTTACTTAAATGTAAAGAAACTAACAAAAAGTGTCAAAGTCCTAGTCATCGTCATGACTATTTTATTGAAAGCAAAAATAACAAGAAATCCTAAATCCTTCCCCCTCACTTAATCCTTACATTGTCCTCAATGTAAGACTATCTCCCTAAATGAAAGAAGTAAGTGCAGGAGACAGGAATAAAAACCAAACAAAAAGAAGACAAACAAAAGCAAACAATAAAAGATATAATGAATGAGAGTAAGAAAGATCTCATCTATTTGTTGTATGCTCTCCCTTTTTTGGGTTGCTTTTCGAGAGCGCTTGGTTTATTATCCTCAATCTAACTTCCACATTGTTGCTTATCAAAGGATGTACAAATTGCCTGGATGTCTCATGCTTCATAGATATTGAAGCTTATAACTCTGTCATCAAATTCCAAAATGAGGGTTTAGCATGGGCATCAACCTTAGTTTGGACAGTCTTTAAGAAAGGTCTTCTCAATAAAATTGGTGTTGGGTTAGAGGACATCTTATATTCCATCTCACGCACATAGAAATCTTCCAGGAAGATTAATTCATCAACTTGACAATAATATTTTCTTCAACTCCTTTCAGATAAACATTAGAATGATTTGCTAGGTGTATAATAACACTAGTTTCTTCTAATGGACCAAGATTCAAATAAGCATATATAGAATATGGCATGACATTAATGGATGCTCCTAGATCTATCATGGCTTTGTCAAACCTAGTCTTGCTAATGGTACAGGGAATAGTGAAGGCCGATGCTCGGATCCTTGCACTTAGGTGGGAGTTTTCTTTACAATATTGCAGAGACATTCTTCCCACACTTACTTTCTCATTACCTTTCAACTTCCATTTGGAGGTGCAAAATTCCTTGAGAAACTTGGCATAGTGAGGCACTTGCTTTATAACATATAAGAGAGGTATGTTTACCTCTACCTTACGGAAGCTCTCTCAAATTTCCTTCTCTTGCTCCTCTATTTTGGACTTTGCAAACCAGCTTAGGAATGGTGGAGGAGTAATATAAGAAGGAATGAAATATTTTGAGCTTGCCTTAGTAGATGGCATGTGATGCCTTCAAAGCATACCACAAATGTATGGGTCAAAATAAGTAGAATATGGAAAGCAAGAGTATCGGATCCACAGAGAGGAGTTTCTAGTACCAAAATTATGCAATCTCTTATATTATTTAGGTAATCAAACTGAGATAAGATTGCAATGAAAATGTAAAACATGATGATAAAATCAAATGAAAAAGGGGTTTTAGGATTGGGCTTTATCAATTGAGCCCCATTAATGAAATTGAATATGATTGTTAATATTTCCTAATTGCAATTACTGGATTCCTTAAGATATGTATTATCCTCTTTCAAGGTATAACATCTCTGCTCACATTAAATCTATGTCTACTTTTGTCATCACATATATTAATGTAAACACATTAAACTTTTGGGAATCCAAAACACCGCCATAGAGGCATGCATCTATTTCTATAATACATTACCTAGGAATAAGGAATCCACAAACTAATATTGAGCTTCCAATTTTTCTCCATCATTCAATATCTTAGACAAACAATAAATGGCAAGTTAATTGTAAGCATGAAAAATAGATTCAATAGATTACAATAAGAAAATATCATCCAAACGATCAATTTCAACTCATAATGGAAATGTAAAGATTACATCCCAAACCTAGAACAAGAAATCTAGCTACTTATGACTAAAGCAATGGAGCAGAAGAAGAAGTTTCTCTTTGAAGAACCCATGAGCATTTTCCTCTCAGATCCAAGCACCTTTGGTCTCCAAATCGTCACTCCCCTATTTTGTCTTAGGTTTTTTTCCTTTGTTGCTGAGAAATCTCCTCTAAAAGTCTCATTTTCTGATGTGGGTTTCTAATTTTAATAATCAGATGCACATGTGGGTGCAGCCTGGAGCTAAATCTTGTACTGTGTTAGGCACTAATGTGCAAATTTTAAATGCTCGTAAGTGCACAAACCACAAACAGTGTAGCAATAAATTTATCCCGAGGTCGATCATTTAAGGAATTGTAGTGGTCTAAATTTACCAAACACCAAAAAAACAAACAAACAAACAAACAAAAAATCCTAAGTGAACAAATTAAAAGAAACCAAATAAAAGAAGACAAAATAAATTAAAATAAAATAAAGTGAACAAAATAAAATCTTAAACACTCTAACCAAATTATTAAAATTGCTCAAACTAAATTAAACTCACTAAACTAGATCAATTAAAAATAACTAAATGAAACTGAATTAAATCCTATGAAAATTAATGGGGTTTAGCTAGCTAACTAATCCTATATTGAAATATTATGTGGATTAAACTAAATTTTCTAAGTTGAGATTATTGATTTTTGTTGATAAAGCTAGAGAACCCAGATGATCACATATAGCACTCACTTACAATCAACTAATTAATTTCTTTGATCCAGACAATTATTTAGTTAATTGGATTTAGCACTTGGAAAAATACACAACCATTTAAAGTAAATCAAACTAATGAATTTAATTTAAACTCTTGTTCAAGAGAGCTTAATTAAGTGCAGATGATATGTCTAACACCTAATTCACATATCCCAATTTTAATTACAAATAAGAGATGATCACTCCACAATTTATAATTAAACTGGATAAAGAACAATGAACAAAAAAAAAAAATCTAAACTTGCATTGAAAACTATCTACTAAAATACTCAATACATTCCTGGTAGCTAAATTAAACACCTACAATATATTTAGCCTCTCATAATTAAATTTAATTCAATAAACTTAATTACAAAAATACCAAACATATTGCAAAATAAAACAAAAATAGAAGGAAAAATAAGAGAAAATGTCTCCCTAGATGACAATGCTGCAAGTGGGATAGTGGTTTCCGGCGTTGTGGATCTTCAATGGTGGCAAGATAGATGGCGTGGTGTTCAATGTTGGTTGTGGTGGCTGACAATGATCACGCGACGGCTGGCGATGTCAATGAGATAAACTATGGTGTGGGCTGTGCAAGTGAGAAGAAAGGAGATAGGAGAAAAGAAAAGAAAAAAGAAGGAGAAGAAGAAAAAGAATGTGATGGTATGTGACTGGTTATCGAATGATGGAGATAGTAGGATATTTTATAGGGAGAAAAAGGGAAGTCCTAACGAGGGAAAGAAATTTATTGATAAATTTTGGTGGAAAAGGAAGCAACAATCCTAGTGGAGAAAGGAAATTGATGGAGGAATTTTTTTTATATTATCATTATTATTAGAAATAAAATACTTCAAGCTCTTCTTTAGCACTTCTTGCAAATACACAAAAAGAACCTCAAAGTAATATAATTCTAAAATAAAACATATAAAAATGAACTAAAAATATCACAAAATACTCGGACAAATATTAGCTTATTAAATTCTCCCAAACCTAGATTTTTCTAGTTCTCGAACAAAACAAAAAGAAAAATACCAATAAAATGTAAAAAAACAAAAAACTTGAATCAACAAAAATTCCATACCTTATTTCTCAATGTAGCTAATAATTAAATGCTTTATACATAATTATATTTAAAATCCCAACACAAAAAAGTTCATTATTCAGATTAAATGCATATATAAATGCGTATTCCAATACTCAAAAAATATCCACATTAATTTTTCCCAAACTTAATGTCAAAAACCTCAATTCGTTTCAACTCTAAATTTCACAGAGTCACTCATTAAAGCACAATGATTCTAGGTTTTAAAACACTCATCAAGCATACACGAATAGAAGTTATGTAAACAAAAAATAACAAATATAAATTCACATATGAATATGGATATAATCAATAACCGCTCAAATGTTCACAAAATAAATCTCATGAAAGGAATCAAATATTAGTATTATAAATATACCACATTGCCTATATCATATTTTAATCAAACTCCCAAAGAAAGAAATATCAAGTATGTGCTTATGAATAAATGAGGACTTGACTTCATGGAATTGCTAGAGCATCCCTTGTACCACAATTTTTTTTTCTTTTCACTTTTTTGTAATGGCAATTTTCACATTTTTTAACAAACTTTGAATCCCTTATATCCCTTTTTTTCTCTTCTTTTCTTTTCTTTATATATATATATATATATATATATATATATATATATATATTTCTTTAAAGAGACCCTAAGGTGGTTTTGCTCTAGAGATTTTGGCAATAACCACACAAATATATTTTTTAACACAACAAGTCAATATGAGATAGAGTACAAAGACCAGCACATATTCAAATTTCCTAACATTAAATACAAAGTCTATAGAGATCATCTAACAATTAGGATCATAATGAAAAGTGTTTAAAGAATAGAAGGAAACTAACTCTCAGAATAAAATGCTTTAGGCACAAAGAACTCGTAATGTATTATCCACTATTTGATTCTTAATCACCAAATTCAAGTTTATTTTAGTTTCAACAATAGGAGCACAGTTTACAAAATATGAATTTGCTTAAATCCTTACAATAAGCTTTGAAGGAGCTAAAGAAAATAAACCCAAAGTGCATAAAACAATTACTCACCATAAAGAAAATTGAAGCATGAAAATATTTATTTATTCTTTTATTATTTTATTTTTCCAAAAAGTTTTTATTTGTACCCCAAAACCTAGAATAAACAGTGTCCTCAATGTTGGAAAAGAAAGCATGGGTTTAGAAAATGTTTCAAAGGGATCAAATATAAAAGAAAATAAAAAATGTAAATAAAAAGAAAAATGAAGAAATACTACCAAATATGGGTGGGTTGCCTCCCCCCAAGCTCTTTCTTTAATGTCTTAGCAAGACTTTTTTTTTTTCAAGGAGGGTGCACCTTAATCTCTTACTTTAAGTGTTTTCTTCACCCTCCTATAAGTGAAAACAACTTTATGCTTATCCTCTATCTTTTCTTGCAGTTAAGTGTCATGAATAAATAAGTCTGAACAATCAATAAAATAACACTCAGTTGTAGTAGAAATAGAAGGGCTAGGTAAAGAGTCAAATATTTTAAATTGGACAGTCTCTCTCAAGACTGTCATAGTTAACTTCCCCGTATGGAGCAAAGAAGAAGAAAAAGACTCCTCCTTGTTATTCTTGAACTACTTAAAAGATTGAGGGTCCATAGCTTGACTTTCCATGGGAACTACATTTTTCATTTGCTCTCCATTTGAATTTTCGGCATCATGTGGTAAATCATCATAATATTCATCATCAAAATCATTATGAAAAATTGTACAACTTTCAAGGACTGCAATAGTCTTTGCCTGCTCGGGTTGGCTTGGTAACTTTCCTTGTTGATGGCCTTGCAGCTGTTCCACAATTTGCCCAATTTTTATTTCCACCCTCTTCATTGAAGCTTCTAAGGAATCCATCATTTGTTAATTTATTTCATAGTTTTCTTGACCAACTTGAATAAAGGCATTCAATTTTTCTTCCAGGGTTGGTTTCCTAAATTGATTGGGTGGGGAATCCATCATTTACTCATGTCTTTTTTGGTTTTCTCTACTAAATTGAATAGAGGCATTCAAGTTTTCTTCCATTGTTGGTTTCCCAAATTGACTCAGTTATGAGTTTTAAGCATATTCCAAGTTATTGTTAATCCAGGGGAAATTATGATAATTTCTCCACCCAGAATTATGTGTTAGCAAAAGGATTAGTCCTTTGCCTTAGTTGGTAGGACTCTATCAAATTGACTTGTTCTCATTCTCTAGCTGCATAAGGATCATAAAACAAAGAACAAGTATTAGCACCATGGCCGAAATTACCACAGCTCCACAGAAAAATCAAAATAAAACAAAATAAAGGAAACAAAAATTTAGCCCTAAAGACAACAACTAAAAGGTTAAATGCCAATTCCCCAACAATGGTGCCAAAAAACTTGATGTGCAAATTTTAAATGCTTGCAAGTGCATAATCTACAAATAATGTAGCAATAAGTTTATCCCAAGGTCGGTCTCTCAAGGAATTGCAGTAGTCTAAATTCTTAATTTTTTTCTTTAAAAACTAAATTTACTAAACACAACAAAAATAAAACAAAATTAAATCCTAAGTGAACAACTTAAAAGAAACCAAATAAAAGAAGACAAAATAAATTATAATAAAATAAAATGAACAAAATAAAATCCTAAACACTCAAACCAAATTATTAAAATTGCTCAAACTAAATTAAACTAACTAAACTAGATGAATGCAAAACTAACTACATGAAATTGAAGTAAATCCTACGAAAATTAAGGGGGTTTAGCTAACTAACTAATCCTGTATTGAAATATTCTGTGGATTAAACTAAAATTTCTAAGTTGAGATTATTGATTTTTTTACTAAAGCTAGAAAACCCAGATGATCATGGATAGCACTCACTTACAATCAACTAATTAATTTCTTTAATCTAGACAATTATTTAGTTAATTGGGTTTAGCATAGGAAAAAACACACAACCATCTAAATTAAATCAAACCAATGAATTTAATTTGTCCAAGATAGCTCAATTAAGTACAGATGATGTGTCTAACACCTAATTCTCATATACCAATTTTAATTACAAATAAGAAATGATCACTCTACAATTTATAATTAAACTGGATAAAGAACAATGAACAAGAAATAATCTAAACTTACATTAAAAACAATCTTCTAAAATATTCAATACATTCATAGTAGCTAAACTAACCTCTTACAATATTTTTAGCCTCTCATAATTAAATTTAACCTAATAAAATTAATTACAAAAATCCCAAACATATTGATAAATAAAATAGAAGTAAAAGGAAAAATAAGAAAAAATATCAGTGTAGACATCGACGCTACAAGTAGGATGCTGGTTTCCAGTGTTGTGGATCTTCAACGGTTGCGAGATGGAAGGCGTGGTGTTTGACTGTGGCTATGGTGGCTGGGGATAATCACGTAATGCCTAGCGATGTCGTTTAGATGAAACTATGGCATGGGCTGTGCAAGTGAGAAAAGGGGAGAGATAAAAAAGAAAAGAAAAAAGAAGGAGAAGAAAAAAAAAGAATGTGATGGTCTGTGACTGATTAGCAAATGATGGAGATAGTAGGATATTTTATAGGGAGAAAAAGGGAAGTCCTAATGAGGGAAAGAAATTGATGGAGGAATTTTGGCGGAAAATGAAGCAACAATCCTAGTGGAGAAAGGAAATTGATGAAGCAATATATATATATATATATATATATATATATATATATATATATATATTTTTTATAATTATGCATATTTAGAAATAAGACAATTCAAGCTCTTCTTTTACACTTCCTGCCAATACACAAAAATAACCTCAAAGTAACATAATTCTAAAATAACATATAAAAATGAACTAAAAATATCACAAAATACTAGGACAAATATTGGTTTATCTAGTGCTGCTGTGCCCAACCCTCAGGAAAAAGTACAAAAATGCATTAAAACTCCTAAAATATTTTCCAAAAAGTTCCAAAAGTTAAATAAATGTAAAAGGCACTTGAATTTGTATAGAAATGCACCCAAAACACTCTAAAAATACCACACTTAAACCCAAGGAAATATGTGGTATAAATCATCTTATCGGCATGGTTGGTTCTTCTTCATGTTGGACAACTCGCTTAATTACCACCAAATGTTGTGCAGTAGATGGTGCTTCAACCTTCTTTCCACTTTTCAAAGTTATTGTACTAACATTCTCCCTTGGGTTCACCTCTGGTTGAAAAGATAATTTACCTACCCCTTGTGCATCTAACTGACTCATAGCTGTAGCCAATTACCCTATTTGATTCCTCAAATGCTGGATGCTTGTCCTAGTCTCTTGTTGAAACTTCATTGTATTAGTAGAGGACCTTAACTAGGTCTTCAAGAGATGTCCTGAATTTGGAGGAATGAATGGTGGGGTAGGTTGCGGAACTTGATGTGGTTGTTGCATCTTTTGCTGAAATCATGGTGGTTGGTTGGGGATGGGTTAGAAGTTACTTATTGATTCACCGCATAACTGAAATTAGGATGCTCCATTCATCCTAGATTGTATATGTTAGAATTGGGATCATACTTCCTTTGTTGACCCAGGAAGCCACCCATGGCATTGGCTTGCTTTATGTTGCCATCTTCAAGGGTTTGGCACATATCCGTAGGGTGACCCATTGTGGAGCATATTCCACATACCTTTACTTGCTGCATATTCCTTACAATCATTGTGATCACAGCAGAAGTAAGAAGAGCTAGTTGTTGTTTAATGGATGATGTGTTGGCCTCATTTACTTTCTTGGGTGGTAGATAATTTCAAGTACTAAATTATTGGGAATTGTTGTCTTGTTTGAGATGAAAAATCTTACAGCTTTAAGAGTCTTGTTCAACAAAGCTCCTCCATTTACAGAATCAATTATATGTTGCTCCATAGGCATGATACCCTTATAGAAGTACTGGATGAGGAGTTGTTCACTAATCTAATGGTGTAGGCAACTTACACATAGCTTCTTGAACCGCTTCCAATAATTGTATAAAGACTCTTCATTGTATTGTCGAATCCCACAAATTTCCTTCTGAATATTTACAGCCTTAGATGCTAGAAAATACTTCTCTAAGAATAATCTCTTCATCTCATTCCATCTAGATTGTCCCAGAAAGTAGGTAGTAGAGCCACTCTTTTGCAGAATTCGCAGAAGAGAAAGGAAAGACTCTCAACTTAATTTATTCCTGTTAGCTGTATGCTTGAACATGCTAGATGGAATTCCTTAAGGTGCTTGCAGGGATCTTCTCCTGCGAAACTGTGAAAGGTTGGCAGAAGGTGGATTAGACCAAATTTAAGCTTAAAATCACCTTAAGGTTAGGGTACTTAATGCATAATGACGATTAATCTATAAATAGGGCTGCCAACTCCTTAAGAGTTTGATTGTTTGCAGCCATTACTTAATGTTCAAATGGGTTGATTGATAAGAGGGCAATGTGGAGTGCAAGATTGAATGGGGATGGTAGAGTATGGACTAGGTGTGAAGGTGGATAAGCTGCAAATTGCTGACTTCAATTATGGTTAGAATTTTGCAAGTAACCTTTAATCCTTTGAAGTCGTAACTCTAACTCTTCCTTGAACATAAACACATGAAAATTAAAAATAAACAAATCAATTCTAACATAAGGAAAAACAAAAGCTTGGTAACGATTCAGTTAGATGATTAATCTCTGACAATGGTGTCAAAATTTGATATGCTCCCAAAGGAGTATCAAAATTAATCCTTGTAGTTAAATGTTCATTTGTCAATATAGGATTGAGCAAGGGTCCTAATTAATGTTACAAATTTTACTGTTGTAAATTAACCACTAAATAGACAAGGGGGTTGTGAATGATTTAACTAAAAGAAAACTTTGAATTGTAAAGACAAAGTAAAATAGCACTAAAGACAATGATGATAAAATTGGTTAAAGACTTATTCTCCACCACTAGACATTGATAATGATCATGACATCAATATCAATTTGAACTTCCTATTGAAACTACCATCTATAGATAACAAGAAGTTCTGCTACCCTATTCCTTCCTTAATTTGTTGTTAAATATAAATTATGCTTTCTATTTACTCTCTAACAGTTAAACAACTTAGAAACGATGCTCTTTATATTTAATTCAATGAAAGCATTAAGATGAGAAGGACATGTTGATCTAAGAAATAAATACATAAGCTCATATTATTTAACTTAGGCTATGTTCCACATCACAATCAAAGAAAACTTGACCATAATCACCGATTACAAATTGCTACCAACGAATAGGAAAATAAGACAATTACGGATCAGATTTCCTACTTTAGCAATAGACAACTATCAAGGTTTATTCAGTTGGCCACCTAAACAAATCAAGATACTAATCATAGACAATGATTACAGAAGAACATAGACAATCATGCAAGAAAGTTAGAGAATAATATTAAGTAATCAATTACAAAGTCATATCTAGGGCTTTGAATTCACCCTAAACTAAAGGGAAATCTAGCCTAGCATATTCAAAAAATCCATAAAAATAGAAACAAATAGCATTAGGAATTCAAGAGAGTGAAGGAAGTAGAGAAAGATGAATGACAAAACTCTTTAATGACCTCTACGCAGATAATCTTCTCCAAGTCTAGCACTTGAATTTCTTCTCCTCTTCTTCTTTTCTCTTCTCTTGTTTCTCTATAATTTTTCACGTGCCCAACTCATTTTTTATGTGTAGTTTTTATTTTTATAAATGGAACACATGAAGGCGCTGTAGCCTCTCCCCTTGGGCATTGCAACAAACAACCCTAGATGCGATTTGAGGGGATAATTTATGTGGGCGCTGTGGCTTGCACCCATAAGTGCCACGGTGCCCATCTCTATAGATGTATGTTCATGCTCTTGTAGGAACTGTGGGCCCCATTGTTGCAGTGCCCAACTCTCAGGAATCTGGCCTATGCAGGGTCTTTTGCTTTTGACTTTGTAGCTACTTTGCCTAAAACATATCAAAATTCATGCATGTTATCTTTGATTGATTTCTAGCTCCCCATACACCTGAAAAATGTAAAACACTAATAAAAACTCAAGAAATTAAAGAAACCAAGAAAATAAACATAAGGGAATTCAACATAAAATTATACGAAATTAAGCACTTATTAGGCTCCTTACTCTATTTAACTGCAGGTAGACATGACATTGCTTTTAGTGTGTGTTTGTATACTCTATTTCAAGTAGATCATATAGAATCATATCTAATTGCAGTTGAAATAATACTTAGATACTTGCTAAAAAATTAAAACTTAGAACATTGGTATCCTAGGAGCGATTACTTTGAACTTCATGGTTTCTCTTGGTGGAAGTATGATAGATAGAAAAGGTGCTAGTAGAACTTGCCAATTTCTAGGACATTGCTTAATTTCTTAGTATAATAAGAAACAAAACTTAGTTACTCTCTTAATAGTAGAAGCTGAGTATGATGATGCTGGAAGTTGTTGTGCCCAAATATTTTGGATTAAGAGCAATTAGAGGATTTTGGATTGAAATTTGAAAATATTCCAAGAAAATGTGACAATATTGGTGTAATACATATGTCTGAAAATCCCATCTAGCATTCTAGAGAAAACACATAGAAATTAAACATCACTTCTTAAGAGATCATGTACAAAAATGAGATATACAACTAGAGTTTGTTACTACTGAAAAACAGCTAGCAGACATCTTTAAAAACCTCTTAGTAAAGATAAGTTCATGAGTATACTCAAAATAATAGGAATGCCTAATCCTATGTAAAATTGAGTCTGGTTGCTCAAATAAATTTGGCTACTCTTCTGGAACTTGCCTACTCATTTCTTCTTCCATGATCACATTGAATTTTTTGGATATATTTGAATTTAAATTTATATTAATTGCCATGATTACCTTGGAAATTGTAACTATTGCCAATTGCACATTTGATCTTCCTACCCACTCATTTATCCCATTAAATATTAAAAAATTTCAGGAATAATAAAGACTAAAGTGCATGCAAAATCCTTATAATCACCTTACTACTCTTTTTTTTTCTCTGCATTCCCATTTGCATATTTCATCTTCAACCCTTAAAACACTTATTTTCAACCATTCTCTCTTAAACCCTAGTTCCAGAACCAGAAGACCCATCACAAAGTCCATCATTCTTCACTTCAAAAACCTGAAACTCTTTTCTTCAAATCTTCTTCATCACTGCAATGGCGTAGCCTCTAAATCCGTTGAGAAAAGAAGATTGGTGATGAATCAAGCTTTGCATCAAGAAACAAGCACAAACTAAGTGTGATAAAGATGTTCAGAAACCTAGAAATAGAAGAATCATACAAGAAACAACTTCATGCATAAGAAGTATTCCATTGCCAGAGAAGTAAACATAGAGTTCTTCAAAGAAGAAAAATTTAAGGTTTTCCAATGGCTGAATAATGTAGATTAGGGGAATTTATTTAAAACTAAGACACAAATTTAGCTAGTTATTATAAAGGAATTCTATATAAATTTGAAATTTAAGAAGGGTAGTGTAGAAGGTTCCTTAATATTGAGAGGAAGAACAATTAATGTAACTTGTGAAAATATTGCTAAGGTAATCAATTGCCCAAATGCTTAAGTTAAGAAGTCTCCAATCATAGGATGTTGAGTTTGAAAGCTACTCTCATGATGATGCTATGAGAGAGATAACCAACGACTAGTTTGAAGTTATGGAAACTTCTATTTTAGATCATGATATGAGGATTTTGTTGCATGTAATGACTCATATAATTATACTCAAAATAGGAAAAGAAAATCAAGCAAACAAGAGACATTGTTCATGTGGTATATCACCAATGGCATTAGATTAAACCTACCCTTCATCATAGAGAACCATATGAAAGATACTCTAGAAAAGGAAAAAGTTGAGTTGCCCTATAGACCAATGATTACTTTGTTGACAAAAGAGGCAAGACTACTCTTGGAGAATATGGGAAGAGAAATGGCAATTGATGGGAGAGCCTACGATAAGAGGCTTCTCCTAAATATGGAAATTAAAAAGCAAGAGAATAAATGAGTGAAGATTGACAGGGGTTTCATCTAGTAGCTTTAAGGAAGAGCAAAATGAGGAAGCGGTTGTTGCTAGAGGAATAAGAGTGAAGTCTGTTGGACATAAACCCACATTTGATAGAAATGATACTCAATTGAGAAAGAGATGTTGAGGGAGAGAAAGAAATAATACAATAGAAGGTATAAGATGAAGAATAAAGCACAAAGAAATGAAGAGGAATGACCATATAAAAATCCAGAATAAGCACCCATTAAAATATGATAAAAGGAAAAAGAAAAGAAGAAAGTCCTTCAAACTCTTACTAGAAAATTCATTAGAATTCCATTCCTAAAAAGAAAAACCTTGCTTCATGAAAAACTAGTCACATTATAAATTTCTGATAAGAGTGCTGAGGAAAACTTGCCATCAAAAGAAGTATTAGATCCTAGCCTTGTAAGCACTCAATTTTGTCCAGATTTATTTTCCTTTAATTTTGTTTGTTTAATTTATTATTTCTTTTTATTTGAAAAAATACATACAAAAAAATTTTAATATTAAAAAATTTAGAAAAAATAAAAAAAATAATAATAAAACAAAAAAGAAGTAAAGAAAACAAAAAAGAAAAAAAGGGAGAACAAAAATCCCAAGGACTGTTTTTTTTAGTGACCTAATAGAGATTGAAAAAAAATAGGGAAGTCCAGCCTAACACCACCAGCTTAACACCCTTTGCCTCTTTTCTGCACACCGCTTCTTTTCTGCTCCTCCACGCCACTGCTAGAAGCATTTTTTGTTCCTCTTTTGGCCAAACCTCTTTCGGCCACCTCTGTTCATGAGATTTACTCTAGGATATCAGGATTTTATTTTGGGGGTTATAAATTAGGGGAAATTGAAAGGAAGGAGGGGGATTTTTTTTCTAGAAAGTAAGAAAGGGGATTTTGGAAATTCCTGGGGGCTCGATCAGGAATTCTTTATGCGAGAAATTTTGGAGAGTGAAAGGGAATTTTAGAAGAGGAAAGCATCCTGATTGGGGTTCAATCAGAAGAAGAAATAGGCTCGATCAAAAATTCAAGGCTCTAGTTCACCCCTATTGCAAAAAAGAGGTAGACATGATTGGGATTATTTCTGGGTGGTATACTTTGGGGCTTTAGGTCGATTTTTCTTGTTTCCTTTTTGACAAAATCATACTGTAAATTCTAACCTTCTGTAGTGTGAGGCTTTGCCTTGTTTGACTGGTTTGTTTTTTTTTGAAATGTGTCTCCAATGATGAAATCATGCTATGGGTTCTGGTATATGTTGTGATGACTCAAATACACAATACTGACTTCCATACGTTACATGTTCCATTTGAGCCTAATCTGAGCAAATTTAGGCTAGTTCATTTCACGTAGGATTTTGGTTTGAGGTGTTTGGCATGTTTTTTTAGGAATGTTGGACCTTGAATATGTGCTTTAAGTCCCTTTCAAATTTATGAAGGCTTGCTAGTTATATTGTTTAGACGCTACTTCCCATTGTTCGGGCTTTTAAGGTTGGATTATTATACACTATGTCACATTTCTGCAAGGATAAAATAGGAGAATAAGTTTTTACCATTTGATCTAGGTTACATCTTTATGTTCTTGGTTTTGTTTTGTTTCTCTATTTTTTTGAAAATTAGAAATAAATTAGTTCCTTTTTGAAATATGAAAACTTTTCTTTTATTTGGGAATGACAGTGGGCACCAAAGGCCCCTTTAGGAATAAATTCTTTTTTGGACTCCAAAGGCCCCATTAGGATAAAAATAAGTTTTTCAGGCTTCAAGAGAAATTTGTTTTTGGGGATTAACAACATTTGAAAGTGAGTCAAAAGCCTAATAGAATAAAATTGTTTTTTTTGGGGGAGGCTTCAAAAGCCCATTTAAATAAAAAGTACATATATATATATATATATATATTATATTGAATTTGAGAGGGTTTGCCAATATTATTTCAAAAGTAGGGTTTCCAACAAACCCAATCCAATATCTTGAAAAAAAGGGGTGGTCCAAACTTGAAACATTTTAAGAAATATGATCTTGATTTCAATGTTTTAAAATTTTAAACTTCACCCATATACTTTGAAAAACTATATTTTAGACCCCAATACATTAAAAAATTATATTTTGGACCTCAATAATTTGAAAAAGTTAAGTTTGACCCTTATACTTTCAAAATTTTGAGTTTTGACCCTTTATTTTTAAATTTTCAAATTTGGCCCCAATATTTTCAAAAATGATATTTTAACCCCCAGGCATTACAAATTGCAGCTTTTCTCCAAGGCTTCTAAAAAGATTTTCAAAATCCGACATTAGAATTCCTAAAATCCCCTCAAACACTATGTGGGAAAATATTCTCCCATTTTGTTTAATCTTTATGTGGAAATTCATTTCCCATACTGTCTTCACTCATTTGACCATTATGTGGGAAAATATTCTCCCATTTTGTTAGGCCGTATGTGGTAATTCATTTTCCCATATTGTCTTTATTCTCTCAAACATTAGTAGAGAATTAATCTCTCATTCTGTTGGACCTTATGTGGAAACCCACTTTCCATATTGTCTCAATCCCTCCCAGGCAAATTCTAATTAACCTCGAACTTCATGGAACTTGATCCCATAGGGATACGTAGGCACTTATACAGTAAGACAGGTCTAATTCTCCCACTTCTTTATTTTTCTTCAAAAATCGCGATAATAAAAAGGGTAATTCAAATATAACAAATCTAAGCACAAACAATTTAGGGTAACCATCCTCAGGAATGGACGCTGTGGGGTGCCTAACACCTTCCCCACACGTAATTAGACTCTTGAACCCTTTCTCTGGTTCCAAGGGCCAGTACTTGGTTTCTAAAGGATCCTAATCATCTTTCTAATTAATTGATGGCGACTCTATTTTTTATCTTTGTATTTTTTCCCTTTTGTCGCCTTAAGGTCATGACAGTTCCTTTTTCCCAGCCGTCACATTGTGACAAGCCTCTTAATGACTGAAGGCTTGATTAAGACTCTTTGAAGTTTACGAGTGTGGGATCATTATTTACCTCAAAAAAAGAAGTAAGCTCTCTTGTTAAATAGGAGGAAATGCAAGCTGTGGAGATAGAGAATGAAATAACTCAAATAGTGGAAAAACCAGTGGAGAAATCAATGGAAGAAACTCATAAAGAAAGTGGAGAATTAGAAAGCAAAACTATTGGAAACTCTAAATAAGAAACCAATATAACCTACAATGAAGTAGAATAAAGACAAAGAAAAAGTGAAAGTAGTTGTTCTAGAAGAACATACTATGGAGGTAATGAATGCTAAGATAGAGAGTTTGGTTGATGCTTTGAATGAACTCAACCTAGAATTAAGGAATTATACTTTGGACAACCAATTTGAAATGGCTAAGATTAAAGAAAAGATAAACCATCACCTGGCAATGCAAGGAACTCGCCTAGCTAAACTCCCAATAAAGAAAATAGTGCAAGAAACCTCTAAGGAGCAAGAGCAAATTATATAACTTGAGATAGAGCATAATCAATCCAATCTGAATCGACAAATTCATGACTCTAAAGCCACACAATCTGACCCCATTCAACCTACTTTTGATCCTGTCCAAGAACCTGGCCATACTTCTCTAGGCTAGCATATTTAATTTATGATCTTAATGCTTTAAGTTGATTAACTGTTTGTTTTGTTTTATGCTGTAGACTTAGTTATGTAACGTTTAAATTACTGTGTGAAACTCTGTTGGAACTTTTGTCTTATGTTTAAGACTTTGATGGATGTTATATTTAAAATAGATGTTGTTTATCTTTATATAGATGCTTATGGTTGCTATGGATGTCATTACTCCCATAATTTTTCTTGATGATGCCAAAGTGGGAGAAAAGGTAAAATATGCAATTATATGTGATTATATGCTAACAATACTTCAAGCATTGTAGAATATTTGAATCATAATTGCTCATTCAACCTAATTTATTAAAAGGAGCAACATGAGGATAGTGCACCAACCAAGGGGGAGCTTATCAAGAAACCATGCACAAACTCAGGGAGAGCTTATCAAGGAGCTAAGCACGTACTATGAAGGAAGTTTTATGAAACTCTAATATCTCACTCTTTGCAAATTTTTGACTTGATAATATTGAATATTTTAAAATTAATTGTCATCTTAATAAATGGAGAGATTGTTGATAAAATATCATATGCAAAACAATTTTGATGAGCCAACTAAGTTTAAAATGTTTAAGTCAAAAAGAGAGAACAAAAGAATAAGACTAATTGACTAAGCAAGGATCAAAAGCTTATTACTTAAACGGGCAAGTAAAGTAAGGAGAAACAAGCAAGTAGAATTGGAACAATAAAATATTATATTTATAACATTGAAGTAGTTAATAAGAAGTGTTTTCATTTAAAATTTAGATGACACTTGTAATTTACTTCATTAAATGCCCCAAGGTGGAACTTCTTTTTATATATTATATATAGATTACACTGATATATTCTCTTTAGCAAGTACATGGGGATTCCTCACCCTAGCTAAAAGGGTGACGAAGCATACATTTGTGTATATAATCAAGAAAGTTTAGAATCACCTGAGTGCTTAGAAGAATCTAACTTTGAACATGGCAGGGCGCATTACTCATACAAGCTTTATCCTTAATTTTCTTCCTCTTTATGCTATGAAAACTTCCTTTTACCATTTGGGGATCGAAGCTTAGTAACAGAAAAGTTCATTTGCTGAATTGGGAGATAATTTGTATGCCTAAATATACCCAGCCTTGGTCTGAGGAAACTCAAAGAGAGTAATGAAGCTTTTCTAACGAAGCTTGGTTAGAGGATGATCAATGAAAATGATGCTGTTTGAGAATGGGTTCTTTGTTCAAAGTATGGCTATGGGAGTAAATTTCATCCTGAGATAAAATAAGGATACAATAACCCTTTAAATGCTTAGAAGAGAATAATCATTCTGGCAATCCTTTATGGAAGGTATCTTTTGGTGCTTGGGAAATGGGCAAAGTATTAATTCTCAGCTTGATAATTAGGTGCCATGCTAGGAAATTGGTTAAACGGATGTCTGGATAAGGTGCCCTCAAAATGAGAATACTCTTACTATCAAGGACTTTACCACTACTTTAGATGATTGGAACTTGAGCATGTTCAATTACCTTCTGCCTATGGAAGTTTTGGATACCATCTCAAATATTCTTCCTCTTAATCTTAATCCTAGGGTGGACAATAGTGTGGTTTTACTTTACTAATGAAGAGTTTACTATTGAATTTACCTACAATTACATTAATGGTTTCAAGATGGCCCAGGTTTCTTCTATAGTTTCGAAGAAATTTGGCAATGGCCAGCTTTACAAAATTCAAAGTTTACCTCTGGTTAATGACACATGCAAGCCTTTTAACAAGTGAGGTGAGAGTTACTAGACACTTAAGTGCAAATGTTAAATTCCCTATGTGTGATAAAGTTCCAAAATCAATTCTTCATTGTGTAAGGGACTATGTAAAGAAAAATGTTTCTTCTGTATATTATTTCATCCAGAAAACAAGCATAGTATATACATGAGAGCCTCACTCAAAAATTTAGAGGGCAAAAAGATGTAATAAATTGCAACAGAATCTCTACTTAATGATAAAGGAAAGATATCTATTTTACTTTACAAGGTTGACCAGGAAAAAATGAGAAAATATAGAAGAAAATCAGGGATATCGTCTATATGGTACAAGGCCTAAGGCTAATTCTAATACCACAAGTAGAAATATTATAGAGGTGCTGCAACCCCAGCTCAACCATCAATCTTTGTCTACTTCGAGAGGGTTCCAACCAAATTTTGGATGAGGCTACCATTATGGCAAGATAAGCGATGTGAAGAGATTAAGTGGGGACCATAGTGATGACTGTGCCTTTGACTAGTAATGAAGGAACAAGCTTTAACCATTTTCTTCACTTTCCCTCAAGTTGGAGTGTGGAGATCCGTAACAACCAACTTGCTTACAAGTGTTTTGAACATGTCCTTGCCAACAATTTTGGTGACTATGTTAGTTAATTGGTCACAAGCCCAGGTGTTGGATGGTGAACTTCATTAGATTGTACCTGTTCCCTAACAAACTAACAATCCATTTCCACATGTTTGGTGTACTCATGGTGTTGGGAATAGGTTACCCTGAAAAGTAAGTTGTATTCTCCATATTGATGTAAATACAGTTTAATATTAATAAATGAAGAGTTTATTTATGTACGCTTTATATTAAGGTTCCTTGATTCTAATAAACCAAGATACATTTGCATAATAGATATATAAAATGAGATATTTATTTTTTGGATGAATATAAAAGAACATTCATTGTCATTGAATAGAGCCGGTCACTCTATTCAATTAAAACTATAGTATCCAGATTACCTCTATAGAAAGAATGAGATTCTTTTCTAAGAGAATATAAATCTCAAATCATTGAGGTAGTAGACTTCAGGTAATGACACTATTAAATAAATTATAATCAAGTGAGATATCAAGTTCAAGTTAATTCGTTACTTTGAACTTGAACTCACACATATTGCATCTGCTAGTGGAAAAATTGAAATCCTGATGGATTATGGACTCGTGTTCATGACCATTGTGATCTTTGATGGGGCTTGTTACGCTATAGAACCATTTTTGGGGCTGTAGCGCTACAGCCCACCCTTAAATCTCCTATTTTTTTGTTTGTTTGTTTTTTGTGTTAATTGAATATTTCCTATATCATATATTTTTATGGGAAATTTTTGAAATGTTTTTGAATTTTTTTTGGAATTTTTTACTTAAAAAAATATAATTCTAAAAACTACTATTGAATTATCAGTATAATAAGTTTAAAAAATTAAAAAATATAAAAACATTTCAAAAAATTTATAAAAAAAAATTATGACATAGGAAACAATCAATTAATACTAAAAAGTAAAAAATAAATCCAAAATATAGCGGGGGGGAAGGTGGAATGTAGTGCTACGGCCCAAAAAATGGGGCTGTAGCAAGCATCCCTTAATCTTTGATATACTAAGGGCACAACCATTGTGTGACATTGGTCAAGACTCTGTAAATTTGGGTCATAATGGGAAAAAATAGTAGGGAACATAAATCCAAGAAATATAGTTTGTAGCATTACTTCACTTCTGGTGATTTCAGAAAGACAAGTGACATATCAAGGCCCAGTGAAATGATGAATTAGCTACTCATCATTCTAGATAAGTTTAGAAGTGTTCTAAAAGATTATCTAGTCACTTATTGGATGAAATATGAGACTAGAGGATAAAATTGATATAAGTGGTAAAACAATAATTTCACCTGTGTTAATGGATGGCTACGAGGATTCACAAATACTAAGTTTGTAAATTAGATAAATCAATATTCAACATTGACTTCTCGTATTTTTAGGAATTATCAAGAGTGCAATCAGGAGTTTTTGGTGAAATGACTTCATGATTAATAAATTTGGATTAACATAATGGATTAAAATAATCCCAAGCTTATTAGAGCTTGAAATTCCTATATCCAAATGGATTCTCTACCTAGCTTTAGAGAATTTAATCCACATTAATTGGAATAAATTTAAGATAAAATTAATTGATAGCAAGCATTTAGGTTTTAATTAAGACAAGAGTTGTCTTAATTTTAAACAAAGAATTATTTCAAAACAAATGTTGTCCTAAACATGGTTGAAAATGTGATAAACATTTTCGTCACTAAAGAGATAAAAATAATTCTTACATTAGTTGTCTAAATTAAACAAATATTATTTTAATTAGACAATAGAATTTTAAGATAAATATTTGTCTTAATTAAGACAAGTATTATCTCAATTTAAACAACATGTATCTTAAGTAATTATTTTTATGATACTACTTTAAATTAATATTTGAAATGATCAAATTAATTAATTTAAAGAAGTTGGTTAAGATAAAATTAAATCTCCATTTAATTAAGAATTTTGGGTATCATTTTATTAGGATAAAATTAATTTATTAATTATTTATCCAAATATTTTTGAAATTTTGAATTGTTCAAACTTGTGAATAACCTCCTCCCCATGTGATGGAGCGGTGCACTACCAAAAGAAGGAGAATTGGTTTTTGAAATGTTCAAATATATTCCCTCCTAATTATCTTAATTATCTAATTGAATAAAGGTTGAAAATTAAAAGAGGTTTATTTTTTAGGTAACCTACATTCACTAGGAAACTAACTAAGTCAAAGGATATAATTAAATGAAATTCATTTATTGAATTTTAATTCAAGCATGACTAATTAAAAAGCCCTACATGTTTTATTTGTGTTAGATAAAATATGATTTTATCAATTAAATAATACAATTATTGATTGATAAATTAAGTAGATAACTTAATTATCTACTTTCCTTATGGTAGGAGTGTGGAATCTATAATTGTTAGGGGTTGTTTTTTTGAATACACTCATGTGACCGAGGATTAGGTGATTATATATCATCAACCATTTTCCTAGCCTACCATCCAAGCTTTCTTTAGAGTGAAAATTTCCTAGTGGGCGTCAGGTTTAAGTGAAAGAGAGAAACATAATTGGAAGGCTTTGGTTTATTGAGTGTTATAGATTTTGTTCTTCACGCTATACTACGAGGAGCAAAAAGAAATGCTTTCTAATTTAATTTTGAAAGATATCAGTTATATTTTCTTTCATTTTTTGTTTAGCTTCAATTACTAAAACTATTCACCGTAGGTTCCGTGGATTGGTATTTTCCAAAAAATATGCGGTCAGTGCATTTGGTTAGGAAGTGAATTGCAAGATTAAAGTGACTACAATAAGTATATAAAATTCTTATATGCTTTACTTTACTTTATAGTCATCAGTTGTTTTCATGGTGTTTTGTTTTTGGTTGTTTACAAGCTTAAATGTTTAAATTTTTTTTAAAACCCATGCTTGTACTATAAAAACCCAAGGGTAACAACCATATCAAACAAATGGAATAATGGATATGTAGCAATGTAGAGGACAACCTGATTATCACATAACAAGATGGTGGGGCCACGTTGCGCTGCTTACAAATCCTGCAATAACCAATATGGCCACAACAACTCACTAGTGGTGGCAGCCATAGCCCTATATTTAGCCTCTGTCATAGAGCATGTTACTACTGTTTCTTTCTTCGTCCTCCAAGAGATCAGTGACCCTCCTAGGGTGATAAACTAACCTTTATAGTATCTCTTAGTCATCATGCATCCTCCTCAATTTACATCACAATTATCCTTAAGAGTCAAATTCCTTGAACATGGCAATATTTTACCTTGCCCTGAGGTAGTCTTCAAGTACCATAATACAAGTTCAGATACTACCAAATACTCAATTCTCTATGAGTATACAAATTGGCTAAGAGTGTTGACAGCATAGGTGATGTCAGGTCGAGTGACAGTAAGGTATAGTAGACTTCTTATGAGATGTCAATATTAAGGTACATCAATTGCTGTGCCAGCTCCTTCAGTGACAAGTTTTTGGTTCTGATCAATGGGAGGAACATGGTTTACAATCTTGCATTCCAAACTATTCCAATATGTCTAATGCATATTTTTGTTGGCTCAGGACCATTCCATGAGGGATCGGGTAACTTCTATTTCCTAAAAATATTCAGCGGATGAAGGACTTTATTATTGAATCTAGTATCTAAGTACATCTTCACTATTTGAATTTTCTCTCTATTGTTCCCTACAAGGATGACATCATCCACATATATCAGTGCCATGATAAAAAAAGTTCCTGCTATATATAGGAATAACAAATGATCAACTCTCGATTGTCTAATGCAACAATGAGGAAGGCATAAGTGAACTTCTTATACCAGTTCCTCGAAGCCTGTCGTAAACCATACAGAGATTTTCTTAGTCTGCAAACTTTGTGCTCCCTCTCTTTTGCAAATCTATATGGGAGACACATGTACACTTCATCTAAATTGCACGTTTGGCTAACCTACTCATGTGAGTTGAGTATTTCATCCATCTAGGCATCTCATCCACTATAGGTCTATGTGAGTTAGGCATTGGGGTAGGTCTAGTAGTGTTCTCAGTATGGGTCTACTTATCCCTTGGACCCTCTGTGAACCCTCTTATGCCTGTTAGTCTAGAAGAGTTGGGCATGATTTATGGGCTCAGGTTGATTGGGCCACGCTAGTTTCTTGCATCATTGGGCCCATCTTTATTTTTATTGGTACTCACTGCTTCTGGGCTTAGTCCGTCAAGGTCAAGTCTAATAACATGTGTCTTGATAATCCAACTAAGTCTAGTTTGTTGAGAAAGTATCAAGTGCAAAAAGGTTTTTGATAAGATAGTTTAAGAGCTTTTGAGAGAAGAATTTTGTTAAGCAAAACAAAGTGCAAGAACATTTTTCTTAAATGAGTCAGTAAGCCATTTCTTAAATGAGCAAGTGATTTCTTAAGAAGAGTAAGTAAGGGCCTGTTTGGAATGGTTTCTATTTTATTGTTTGGTTAAATAGTTTTTGAGAACAAAACTAATAAATAGTTTTAATAGAACAAAAAACCAAAAAATCTATGTAGATTCAAACTTTGAGAACAATTGTTTTTAAAACAAAAAATAGAAAACTTGTTTGGGTAAAACACTTTAAGAAACAATTTTGAAAACAACAAAACTCGTTTGGTTGGAATAGAATCTCAAAAATTGTTTTGAACTAGTGAAATTTTTTTATCTTTAAAAAATGCATATGAGTTATCTTATAAAATTACATTACAAATTTAAAATATATTTACCATTGTTTATATAAGAAGTTCTATTGATCGAGACAAATTTCTTGGATCCAAGATTTTTACACATCATTGTTCTCACAAAGAAATGTAAACAAAAAAAAAGTTGGAAGGAAAAGAAATCAACCAAGGATAAAAAAAAATGGTTACCTCTATGATGATTATGAGAACCAACTCTCCTTATCCCTTATTCACACTTGTCCTTTTAAGACCACCAAAAATACAACATTAAAAAAAGAAAAGAAATAAAAAAATAGTGAAAATGAGAAGAGAGAGTGTGTGTGTCTAGAGAAGAAAGGAAACTAGTTTTTGTGTGAGTGAAAGAGATGGAAAAAGAAAAAGAAAACAAAAACCATGGAGAGAAAAGAAAAGAGAGAGTCTTGGTGGATGAGATGAAGGAATGAAGGAGATGAAAAAAAGAATAGGTGAGTGTGTGGGAAAAAGAGAAAATGGGTGAAGAAGGGGGCAAAAGTGAGAGAGAAAAGTGAGAGGGAGGCTAGGTTAAAGTGAATGGGAAAATGTGTGAGGAAGGTTAGGTTAAGTGAGAGGGAAAAAGTGAGTGGGCAAAGTGAGAGGGAGGCTAGGTTAAAATGAAGAAGTGGGTTATGAGTTGGGTTTATGGGTATGGGTTAGATAGGTAGGTTAAGAAGGAAATGGGTTAAAAGATTGGGTTAAAGATTTGGGTTAGTTTAGGTAATGTTGGGCTTAAAAGAAAATGAGTGAAGGGGAAGGGAAAATGACTTACAATAACAAAAAAAAAAAAAAAAAAAAAAAAAGATATTGGGTTGAAAAGCATTTTTTTTTTGTTTGTTTTTCTTATTTTTTTTGTATTTTATTAATTTTTTATTATTTTAACATTTTTAATTTAATTTTTTTTTGTATTTTTGTTATTTTTCTAAATTTTAAAAATTACCTGGGCAAAATCAGGTGTTTACACTTGCCCCTCTTTACTTAATTCTTGATGGGGGAAAGATGAATGATCAGCGATCTTTTCAGGTTTTCTAGTGAAGAACAAGTAAAGACCAAATAAAGATTTTGTCCGGGAGTATGTTGAACCGGTAAGAGAGACTTCACTTGAGATCCTGAGGGATTGTGAATTACTAAATGGGAATTTAACATGGAATATTTCTATCTTACTAGACAATCCGTAAATTGACATGAATGAATTGACGTATGCAATAAAATGAGTTAAACTAGTAAAAAGGATCGATGTACGCAGTAAATTGAGGGAATTGATACGGAAAAATCAACGTACACAGTAAATTAAGGGAACTGGTATAGAAAAATATACGTATGCAGTAAATTGAAGAAATCGATATGGAAAAATCAACGTATGCAATAAATTTAGGAAACAAGTACAGAAGACTTGACGTACGTAGTAAATTGAGGGAACTGATATGAAATAATCAACGTACGTGATAAATTGAGGGGACCTTATATGAGAAAATCAATGTATGCAGCAAATTGAGGAAACAAATATGGAAGAATCGACGTATACAGTAAATTGAAAAGAACCGGTACGGAAGAATCAATGTATACAGTAAATTGAAGGAATCGATATGGAAGAATCGACGTATGCAGTACATTGAAAGGAACTGGTACGGAAGAATCAACATACGTAGTAAATTGAAAAGAACCGGTACGGAAGAATCAACGTATATAGTAAATTGAAGGAATCGATACGGAAGAATCGATGTATGTAGTACATTGAAAGGAACTTGTACGAAAGAATCGACGTAAACAGTAAATTGAAAGGAATAGGTACAGAAGAATCCATGTACATAGTAAATTGAAGAAACCGGTATGGAAGAATCCACATACACAATAAATTGAAAGGAACTGGTACGAAAGAATCAACGTACACAATAAATTGAAATGAACTTGTACGGAAGAATTGACGTAAACAGTAAATTAAAGAAATCGGTATGGAAGGATCCACGTACACAGTAAATTAAAAGGGACCGGTACGAAAGAATTGACGTAGACAGTAAAATTGAAAGGAATTGGTATGGAAGAATCCACGTACACAGTAAATTGAAAGGAAATGGATACAGAGGAATCCACGTACACAGTAAATTTAAAGAAACTGGTATGAAAGAATTCACGTGCACAGTAAATTGAAGAAACCGATACAGAAGAATCCACATACACTGTAAATTGAAAGGAATTAGTACGAAAAAATTAACGTACATAATAAATTGAAGGAACCGGTACGGAAGAATTCACGTACACAATAAATTGAAAGGAACTAGTACGAAAGAATCAACGTACACAGTAAATCAAAAGGAACTGGTACAAAAGAATCCACGTACATAGTAAATTGAAAAGAATCGGTACGAAAGAATCAACGTATACAGTAAATTGAAGGAATCGATACTAAAGAATCGACGTATGCAGTACATTGAAAGGAAGTTGTACGAAATAATCAACGTATACAGTAAATTGAAAGGAACAGGTACGGAAGAATCCACGTACATAGTAAATTGAAGAAACCAGTACAGAAGAATCCACGTACACGGTAAATTGAAAGGAAACGGTACGAAAAAATCAATGTACACAGTAAATTGAAAGGAACTAGTTCGGAAGAATCGACATATATAGTAAATTGAAGAAATCGGTGCGGAAGAATCCACGTACACAGTAAATTAAAAGGGACCAGTACGGAAGAATTGATGTACACAGTAAAATTGAAAGAAATCGATATAGAAGAATCCACGTACACAGTAAATTGAAGAAACCGGTATGAAAGAATCCACGTACACGGTAAATTGAAAGGAATCAGTACGAAAGAATCAGCGTACACAGTAAATTGAAGGAACCGGTATGGAAGAATCCACGTATACAGTAAATTGAAAGGAACTAGTACGAAAGAATCAACGATCACAGTAAATCAAAAGGCACTGTCACGGAAGAATCCACATACACAGTAAATTGAAAGGAACAGGTACGGAAGAATCCACGTACACACTAAATTGAAGGAACTAGTACAGAAGAATCTATGTACACAGTAAATTGAAAGGAACTTGTACAGAAGAATCAACGTACACAGTAAATTGAAAGGAACATGTAGGAAGAATCTACGTACACAGTAAATTGAAGAAACGGGTACGGAAGAATCCACGTACATAGTAAATTGAAAGGAACCGGTACAGATGAATCGCATTCACAGTAAATTGAGAGGAACTGGTATGGAAGAATCACATACACAATAAATCAAAAGGAACTGGTACAGAAGAATCGCGTACACAGTAAATTGAAAGGAACTGGTACGGAGGAATCGTGTACACAGTAAATTGAGAGGAATTGGTACGAAGGAATCGCATACATAATAAATTGAAAGGAACTGGTATGGAAGAATAGCGTATACAGTAAATTGAAAGGAACTGGTACAGAGGAATCGTGTACACAGTAAATTGAAAGGAACTAGTACGAAAGAATCGCGTACACAGTAAGTTGTACATTGAGGAATTTTAGTATGAAATAACTAAATGAATTTGGAGCCTATACCAGGTAAGGGGATAAGGCCCATGCATATGAAGATTAGGCATCAAGTAAAGGAGTGGACTCCCTTATCTAAAAATCGAAGATTAGGCAAGGGTAATCTGCCACATGGAGCTGAAACTAAATTTTTAAAATCTGGCAAGAAATTAACACTTGAAGCCAAACAATATTTGAAATCCGGTAAGGGTAAGACGCCACATGAATTCGAAAGTTGAATCGGCATACCAAATGAATTTGGAAATGAATATTTTTGAAAATTTATATGATTAACCGCATGAAGTCAATAGAAAATTTGAGATCTGTCATGGATGGAGCACTACATGAAGCCAATTACAATTTGAAAAACCGCAAGGGTGAAACGCCACATGAAATTGATTAAAATTTGAAAAACTTTTGATTTCGAACAAAGCCAGGGATGAACCTCACACTGCCAAAATATTTGAAAATGAAGGAGCATTTTTTTTTTGAAACATTATGAAAGTGTTTTGAGAAACATATTGCAATTTCAAGGAAAGTTTAACTAAACCATTCCTTCTCTATGGAACTAGTTCTTCATTTTTATAGAGCTGTATGTTTAACTGGTCCAAGGAAATCACTTTCTCTTAGCAATATGTTCACTTTCCAAAATAAGCATTGAACCTTAGCTTTTTGCAAAAATGATAAGCCTTGTTGATTTTCATAGGTTGGCAAAATAAGGTGATACCGAAATTTTTCCCCAGTTTGAGCCTTTCAATGTTTACAGTCTTTGTCATTCGAACAACATATTCCACCTTTTGATAGATGATGACTACTGTTGATAGCAATAATATCTCAAAATTTTGCCCCAACGTGTTTCTCCCATTATTGTCTAAATCCTAGGTCTTTGTTTAAACATCTGAACTCTTTGATTACGAACTCTTTTCAATTTGATGCCCTAATTTTTGCCTAAGCTGCCCTTTCGGATTTTCAACCTAGCGGGCTTTCTAACTTTTACCTAAGCCGCCCTTTCAGGTTTTCGACTTAGCGAGTTTGCCTTTTTTTTTTTAAAAAAATTGATGTCGGTTCAAACCATGTCAACTGAGTTGTTCTTGATTTCTGTAATGCGAAATTGATTTAGCAATAAAACACTAAGAAGTGATATTCAATTCAGTCTTTATTAATCCACTCAAATCTTATCCAATGAATATTAAGGAAAATGAAGTCTATTAGATGAACAAACCCCTTTTAGCGAAACAAGTATGCTGAAAAGAGAAAAGGGATTGTAAAGCCCTTGTTCAAATGATACAAAATTGCCAAGGCGATATTGCCCCTATTTGATTATTGAGAAAGAAGTGATTTAAGTGAATAAACCTCTTCTATCATGTAAGTTGATGGAAAAGGAAAAGGTCATAAAACCATTGAGATTCATTAGATGAACAAACTTCTTTTAGTAAAGTAAGCGGCAGAAAAGGAAGGGCTCATATGACCCTTAAAATTTGGGAAGTGAACAAAACTCATTTATTGAAACAAATCATAGGAAAGCAAAACACAAGTGAGTAACAAAAATTTGCCCCAGTTTAAGTTTTTCAGCATCCGCTAGCATTAATTCTCATATTGTAACCGACATGCACTTTGTATCCTTTAACAGAAGCGTACTGTTAACAACAATGATATCCAACAAGGAAATTGCCCCAGTTGCAGCTTTTCAAATTTTGCTTAATTACCCGATTTCTTTTGGGTACAAATTCTTTCCAAACTGATGCCCTGACTTTTGCCTAAGCCACCTTTTTGGGTTTTTGACTTAGCAGGCGTTTTGCGACAAATTTTCACTGTTTCATTTATGTTATTTTATGAAGACATAGATGTCTATATCAATTTCAATATGAGAATCAAAGAGTGGACGCCAAAGAATCTTTATGCAGAGAAAATTGATAGGAAAGAAATTCCCTAAATGAGGGAACTAAAGAGATAAACATGAATATTTGAAGAAATGAGAGCAAGGCCAGCAAAGAGATGATCCAAATACTGAATTGTAATTTTTATTCAAAAGATAAGATAAGGTTTATACTTAATAAAAATCATATGGCCTTGGACTTCAGCCAAATGATTCAAGACTGAAATTAAACACATTCAAAAGCGTGAACAATGTAAATCAACTTTGAACCACAATTTTCAAGAAACGAGTCTCCTTAATCTGGCCTGATAATCTCACTTTTCATCTTCTATCGAAACATCTGCAGCGCTGCATTTTTCTTGTTTAAACAGTGGATTGCTATTGATGTTCAGGCCCATGGTCTATTTGGATGGTTCCATGCTTGAGTAATTTCATGACCTGTCTCTCAAATGCCCTACAACCTTCTATGTTGTGGCATGCTATACCGAAGTGGTAAATACATTGTGCATTGGGGACATACCATGCAGGATAGGGTGGTTGACATGGCTTGATTGGTATTGGTTTCATTAAACAACTATCCAGTAGAATCTTATAGAGGTCAGCATGAGACATTTAAAAGTTAAGGAATGGTTCGATCCCTTTGAGTTGCCTACGTGATGGAAAATTGGATAGGGAATTTGGCTTCTATGGTGGTATCCGAGACCGTGGATTTCTTGGTGGAGTAGGATGGAAAATGGGAGGGAAGATAGGAGTTCCTTGTTGGTAGTAAGATTGAGGGGTAACATGGTTGAGATTTTGTGATTGCTGGCCTGCCTCTTTGTCTTTCAAAATGCCTGATATTAATCCAATTAATTGTGACACCTGCTCGTGCAATTGATCTACGCGATGCTCCAACATCTGTATACTCTTGGTATTTGATGCTTTATTTGACATGGCTTTAGATATAATGTATGTCTCTTAGAGAGATGGAGGATGTTTGGTCGAAGTCTTTCCTTTTAAGAGCAATGGCGTGACTTTGTTATTTTTCCTGTTTAAAATAAAACAAATTAAATTCTTTTTTCTTTTTTTAATTGAAATTTTTTTTATGAGAGGTTTATTGAATAATTGAACTCTTCGTTGTACAAATATTGGCACTAAGAACTTCATCCCTACCTGATGCGTAACCAATGTTGAACTCCAAACCTCGGCAACAAAGCCTCAATTTGAAAGCCCTTCAAATTGGAAACACAACTAAAATATAAATCTCCTTGCAGTATAGTGGTAAGTATTTTTGTTTTTCAGAGCAAGGGTC
>JASKGM010025973.1:6484-27586 GCA_034509205.1 Ceratonia siliqua | reverse complement strand
AATCAGTTTTTTTGTTATTGTCATACCTCTTTTTATGATTGTTTCCTTGCACCAGATTCGCTTTTGAAGCCATCTCTGTTGCTTTTGCAATCTTGAACTCCTTCCTGTTGGTGTCCTCAATGATTATATGTGTGATTAGATCAGCAAGCAACATCTGCTTATTTTTGTGTTTGAGTTGCTGCTTGTAGTCCTTCCATGAGTTTGGTAATTTTTCAATCAGACAACCAGCCACAAACTGATATGGTAGGATGATGTTCTCAGCCCTCAGGTTCTCTAACAATTTGTGATATTCATTAATCTGCATTTTGATATCCTTGTCGTCTGTCATCTCCCAATGGTAGTAGTTGGCAACAATGAATTTTTGCTTGGTTGCGTCCTCAGCAGTGTACTTATTAATCATAGACTCCCATATTTGATTTGCCTCCTTGTATGTGCAGTAGACATCAAATAGATCATTAGATAATGTACTAATAATTGTATGTCTGCATACCTTATTAGCATACATCCAGTGATCAATAAGTTTCTGGGCAGCAGGTGATGACGGTGCAGGATCAGTAAGTGTAGAAGCAACACCATGCATATCCAACACTGATAAAATGCACCTTCGAAAATTCTGGCCTCCGAAGACTTCTATTTTGGAGATATCTTGGAATGGTCTGGCAAAAGGAACGTTGACGGTTCCAACAGCGGGAGGCAAGGAAGCACTGGCGGTCCCAGAATCGGCAACGGTGGGGTTATTGCAATTGTCGACAGGTGCGATGACGGCGACAGCATTAGAAGCCATAACTCTTAAGATTGTTGCAAATATTTAAGATATATAGCCTGAGTTACGTAGATACACGCTGTCCTTAAGAGTTATTTCACAATAATGGTGAAAGCTCCCCAGGATTAAACAGGCTCCTCTGATTGATGTAAGACCAGGCACCAGAACAGCAAGAACAATAAAAATATATGTAACCTAGAGAAGTCAGAAAAATTCGTAGAAGAGAGAGATGTACCTTCTGATTACCAACTGAACCAATTATAAGATAATATTAACATTTAAAATAAAACTGTCAGAGGATCATGGAGATGCTGGAGGATTAAGGATAATAAAAATTATCTTAAAGATAATTATGGAATTATCTATAGAAAACGGAGTCAAAGAGGTTATAGTTTTGAATGAGTCAAAAACTGCCACTTTCAGATAAGGTTAAAAATATGAGTTATATGAGTTGATAAATTAATTTTTCGGATACGAAAAAATAAAATGATGGGCCGCCCAATTTGTCATGCACAGGGGGGGCAAACGGATCAATTTACACTGAAATCAGACACCAAGGCCCATTTTCATACGCGTGAGCCCATCCTCTACTTTGCTCTTCATAGGCCTAAACTCACAAGTTAATATATAAGCCCTTAAAGAGACACTATTCCAAGCAATGTGGGACTAGCTTGTTTTGAAATACTACTCACTCCCAACAATATTTGCGGTCCTTTATCCTTCAAAACGAATCCCTTCAGCGGTAGTGTTTTTCTTTAAAGAAAAGTCCCCTCTTCCTACCTCAGCTATTTTCTCCTCTTTTATAGCCAAAACAGAGCCCCAATGAAGGACCAAGATGCGTTGGGGGTGAGTGAGATCAAGCTAGAGAGACGTGTGCATTGTGAAGTGAGTGACTATGTGCGTGAGGGAAGAGCGAATCCTAGAGGGAGCAGAAACTTTGAGAGAGGAGGGAGCTGTGAGTAAGACGATCCTGAGCGTAAGGTGCAACGAGTGGGCATGTTTGCTGTGAGTATGGGTGGCGTGAAGAGAAGGAAAGCACGAGTGGCATGAAGGCTGCTGGAGTGTGGATGGTAGAGGAGCAGTGTAGCATGAGGGAAAGTGAGCTGTGGAGCGTGATGCCAGATGAGATAAAAGTGAGATAAGGGACCAGTGTGAGCGAAAATGCCAAAATAGAGAAGGTGAAGGGCATGAAGGCGTCCGAATCCAATGCAGTAACTATACCGATCTTGTTACTTGTGGGCTGTTGGATGGCCATCTTGGCCATCGGATGTAACAAGACCCCGGGTTCGACATACATGAAGGTTGCGGCTAAGTTAGAAAAGAGGAGATTAGTCATGGTTCGGGTTGCACTACTGGGCCAGACCAGGTTAGACGGTTTGAAGGAGTTAGGTTAGCTTAAGAGTGGGCTGAGTTGTGTAGAGTTTGGTGTGATGTGTTGATTGGTGAGTTGGGTTGTTTGGTGATTTAGCCTTCAAGTTTTTCTTTTTTTTTCTTTTTTATGGTTGTTTTTTCATTTTGTATTTCATTTTTTCTATTTTTAATTTTTTAATTTCCTTAATTCTTTGTGTATTTTTGCATTTAATTCTTTTTTGTGCATAATTTTAAAAAATAAAGAAAATCTGGACCAAAAGAGGGAAGCTAATAATTTTTAAACTTCCCTTCAAAGTTTGGCTACTCCCATCCAAATTAGTCTAAAAGAATTTCCAAAATAAACAATTGAATTCAAAATGTGCAAAATGGGAGAGAGCTCACGGAGTCTCTTTGAAATTCCAGGACGAACTGAGATTTGTACGGATACGGGGGAGAGATCTCGGAGATCCGAATTGACAGAAGGCAAACCAGAGAAGCCATCAGTTCCGGAAGGAGTGAGAAACGGTTTGGATGAGAGAGACGACGCCATTGAATTCAGTTAAAGAAGGCAATCAGGTAGAGGAGGGAAAATAACTAGAGATTGGGGCCGAAGTTGAAATCAGAGAAAGATCAGCTCAACCTAGTTCAGAACTGATCATGGCAGTCTGGCCCAAAAGATATAGTTTGGATTTTAGAATTGACGCTGAAATTTAATTTGGACTTTTGGGTTGGAATTTGAGATCAGATTTCTGAGACCTCGGCCCAATTATTTTATTTAGAGTGATGGTATGGAAAGTCTCGATCAATACATTTTAAAATGATCGTGAGTTAAAATTTTATAAAAAATATTATTTTTTATTTGAAACGATTTTTATTTTATTATTTTTTAAAATAATATTTAAGAATAATTAAAAAAAATTTATAAAACAAAAAAATAAATAATTTGTTTAGGTTATTCATCAGTTATTTTTGTATTTTTTAAAAAATAAAAGATAAAAACAAGTTAAAATATAAAAAAATTATTTTTTATTTTTTAATTAATATTTTTAAAAATAATTTTTAAAAAATAATTAATAAAAATACTTATTCAAATAAATTTTTTTATTATCATAAAATAAAAAATAATTTTTTAAAAGCGTTCGCGGTAATTATTTTAGTTATAAGATAGAACACACTGCAATTATGAATTCCTACCAATTAAAAATCACCAACAAGACTCGCATGTGATACATGTTACTGTGAGAAAGTTCCAGAACTCTTCAAGCAGAACCCTTTTATTTTTATAAAAATTAAATTAAATTCACTTATTTATATACAAATGTATAATTTTATTTTTTAAATATTTTAATATTCAAAACTGTACATCATTTTTTTCATAAAAAACTATAATTATTCTTTGGAATATTTTTTAAATAATATAATTTCTATTTTTCTATTTATAAAATTAATTTAAATAAAAAATATTATCTAATGGAACTTTTGAACTGTGCTCCTGGCGTTAAATGCTATTGGAGGTGGGCTTAGACCCAAATAAAACTTAAAAAAAGGGCTTCTTTTTTAAAATGAAAAAAGAAACATCTCAACAAAAAAAAGACTTGGTCTACCTTTTTTTTTTTTTTAATGTTAAAGTTAATTAATACTTAGTATTAGAAAAATTGTCACTTGAGTTAATGCTCTTAAAAAAGTTTATAATCTATTTACCTTGTTTATAAAATATGAGAAATATATTCTTATGGTCTACTCTAAAATATAAGGATAAAGTTTCTTTGAATTGCAAATATTGAAAAAAATCCAACTTTTTTTTTAAAGCTAGAACTTGGCCAGCTTCAAGCCTACAAATAACTATGCTTCTATATAGTCTTTATCCCTGGCATACATTATGCCTTAATTATATATTTGCTGCTTGACAATCAGAAATCCATATTATCGTGTCATTTAAACCACAAGCCAAGGAAGAAATTAAGTTATTGGTCACAATCTCCACCTCAGTCAACCCCCAAACAGATCCAAGACATAATTTAAATGAACTCTCCCCATTCTTAAAGCTCTATCATATATAGCCCTTTCTTTTCAAGTCTCATCCTTTAAGATGTTATAGATTAGGCCCAAGAATCCTTAGCTCTCTTCTTAGCATTTTTTTTAACAGATAGATAAGGGTGCAATGTTAAGAGACGAGTGGGGGTTTAGACTTGCACATTAATGATATATAATACTTAGTATTAAGAAATATGTCACTTAAAGTATGCTTCATATAATTCAGAAAATTATAATTGCGAAAGTAAACGCCTTTTAGTATATTGAACCACATATAATTTGGGTTTTGAATGATTCTTCAAGCTTACTTAGCAGGCATAGCCAATTTAAAAGTCGAGAAACCCTTAAACGGTTAAACTCTATTCGACTAATTTTTTTTAGCCTTTGGAAGTTTTTTCCATGCTTGGTAGTGAATTTTCCCGTTCTCCTCTTAATGTTATAAGAAGCTAATTAATAAGATGACGTCTTGTTCATATGATCTTATCTTAGATATATCTCATGTCGAGTTTGGCTCTTTCTTCAGTTTTTAGACAGTGAAAAGCCTCATACACCATCGAAATGTTGTTTTAGAACAATTTCCCTAACACAAAGGCTCCAAGTGAGAACTCTTGATTGGTACACTTGCAATGTCTTTTTTTTTTTTGCTGTGGATACGGATTGCATATTGTATGATGGATCAATTGATATATATATATATATATATATATATATATATTATTTTTTTATATTGATACTGGGATAAGAATTGCCACATTTACAATACTTATCAATATTTTATTATAAGATGTGGTTTTTATTAATTTTAACTGTTGAATTTAAAGTAAATATTATGTTGATCTCGCATGACAAATTTTTTAAACAAATCATATTAAAATAAATTTAGCAATCAATTACTTGATAATTTTTTATATCTAAAAATTATATTGTTTGTTAATTTTATGATATATTGATGGGATATGAAACTTGGATTAACATAAAATCTTGTAAGTATGATATTCATTATAAAAAACTTGAATACAATTTTGCAAAAGCCCTATTCTATAAAAAAATTATTTAATAGTATATTTTTATTCATACCGGTAGCAATGAATCCCTCCACTCCCTACATAACTCAAACATGTATTAGGATCATTGGTCTTAAACGGCTTATGGAGTTAAGTTCAGCCTATTGTTGACTAGAAACCATGAATGGATGTTGAACATCCGTTGTTTTATTTTGTTCAGTTGTATCTCCTTCTTCGTTTTGATGATTTTGTACCAAGGTGTTTGAATTTAGCAAAGTTCATAATTAGCATACTTATAATCTTGTGACTTTAACTCCTCACACTTAGTGGGGGGTTGGGCGGTCAATCATTTAACCAATCTGTTAGGTGGAAGCAGGCCAGCTGCGCAATTCACACCAACTTCATATATACACACACCATCTTTCACGAATGTAGGTAGATGTGGTTTAATAACATATAATAATATTATAAAAAATATTATCAACATTAATAATAAGAGTAAATTACTCTCTCTGACATATCTTAATTATATTATTTTTTTATTATAAAAATATACATGAACTTTTTTTAAAAGTTAAAAAAATATAACTTAATTTAATTTTAAATTTAATCTTAATTAAATTATTTATATGTCTAAAAACATTTTTGTAAAAAAAAAAAACTTATGAAATTTAAATTTTTCATTTTTTCATTTTTTTTCTTAGTAATATTAATATAGAAGAATAAATAAAAATATATTGGATAATTTTTAAAAATTTTTATATGATCAATAATAAAAAATTTAAAAGTTCAAACATATTGAATAATTTTTAAAATTTTTTATAATCAATAATAAAAAAATTTCAAGGTTCTCAAAGTATATTTTTGACATATAAATAATTTAATTAAATTTAAATTTAAAATTAAGTTAAGTTTAGTTATTTTAATTTCTAAGATAAATTTATGTATATTTTTATAATAAATAAAAGAATTGTATAATTAAAACATAAAAAAAATAATTTGCTTTAATATTAAATAATACTCTAAGATAATTTTTACAAAAATTTATGAATAAAAAGTGCATACAAAAATGTACCTGCCTGCAACCTAATGTATTGGTGGTCAAAGTAGGAGCATACCTAGTAGCTGACCTAACTTGGTTAAATTAAAGTCGTTGTTGAGTGAGCTAAACGTGGCGGTTGACAAGGTTCTCGTGGTGTTTCTGACAACTTAGCATTGTTTCATTGACTCTCCGCTAGCCCTTTATTGCATCAAAGCAAAACACATTAAGTTGAATATTCTTTGTTAAAGAGAAGGTGTTATAGAAGCAAATGCAAAGCATGTCTCCTCTCTGGAACAAAATTCAGATACACTTACTAGACATATTTCTTGAAATTCTCAGAAGATAAACTCATAGTAGTAAGCTTAGGCCCTATTTAGAAATATTTTCAAAAATACTTTTTGTTATATGAAAATAAAAAAATTTGTTTGACATATTATTTTTATAAATTATTTCAAAAAAATTGTTTTCTAAAACTATAACTAAGAAAATAAAAAATTGAGAACAAGTTTAAGATGTTTTTCTTGTTTTGTTCTTAAATTCTTTTGAAAAGACGCATATCACATTAAGAAAGTAATTTTCATTAATGACAAAGTTATAAATATGTGTTTCAAATGAAAACTCTCTTCTTTCACTTTAAAAAAATTGTTCTCAAAATTTACATCAAAACAATTTTTTTTATTCTACAAAATTTTTTTTTTTTGGTTTAAAAAAATAGTTTCTAGAAAACAATCAAATGGCAACACTTCCAAACAGACCCTTAAGTACTTTGAGTATGAAGGAGAGTATTAGATAATCAATTGTAATTTGGCTAAGTATGCTTTTTTGTCCTTTATATTTAAGGGGGGTTTTAATTTTGTCCCTTACATTTGTTAGGTTTCAATTTTATCTCTTATATTTCAAAAGTGATCAATTATTGTCCTCAAAAAGTTAATAACGTTAACCCAGTAGACAAAAATTGCTGACTTAGCATCCAGATGAAAGATTGATGTACACATGAACTAGAGAAAAAGATACATCAGCAACTTATGCCACTTGGACCCAAATCGACGTCGTTTTCATTAGCTTCTCCTTTTTGTTTGTCATTTCTGGGTGCCCTAACTGACTGTTCAAAGCTCTCTGGTTCGTCCATTGCTCCTTCATCATAGCTCCTTCTTGGCGAAAGCATCTCCTCCTCCTCAACCGACAATGCAGCTGCAAGTATGAGTAATCGCGTCATGCATCTCGAGTCCCTTTACCATTTTGGACCTTTTGGGGAAGCTTCAATCAGCAGGTAATTTTCATCTCTTGTCAGAACATTCAAATTTCATGTCAGAACATTCATCTTATTTTGGGGAAGTTTCAATTGCAGATGTGTGTAGCATTATATGAAGTTGCTTCTTGTTTTCATACTACAATTGTGAGTCGAAGGAGTAGGGTTAAGGTAATTAGGCAATAGGCATCCCAATTTAGGGTATCAGGCAATGGTCTTCTTCTTGTTTTACACCTTCTATTTACATTTCCATTTATTATTTGCCATGGTAATTAGGTATATGAATTTGTGAAGTTAAGGAATGTCTATTATGTTGGAGGTCATGGGATGGATATATCAACTCCATTAGAATTAACAAGTTGAATTAAAATTAAATAATTAGTCTATTTCTTATAAAATAGTGAGCTATTACCTTTGTAGGGTAATCAAGTTGGTCACTTTCATCTTGCAAAAGAAATTTTGCCTGCAATCCAACAGATAATTCTTTTTTAGTTCACTTGACTTTAATCGAGTTTGAATTCAAACTCTCAATTCTAAAAATTATTTTAATACCAGTAAACCAAAGGCTCATTTGATAAGCCTATTTATATTCTAAATTTTAGGTTTGGTGTTGGTAAGCTTATATTGCAGTGCAGTCTAGATTGGTTTCCAAAATGGCAAAACTACTATTAGAGTGAATGTGTGTTTAATGCTATTGAAAAAATGGCTTCACGCTTCTTTGCCAGTGATGATCATTTTTCTGAGTTCAATGATAAATTTACTCCGTGTACTTTTAGTATTTTATTCACTTTTCAAATCAAATTATGCTGCTTGATCTTCCACCGGCATTAGTTGTGCAACTTAGAACATTTTTAAGTAAAAGTAATCCATTATGAAAGATGGAGTTCTTATTTAATGATGGAATTACTATTTGGGGATTAAGTTTTGTAATTGGGTAATTGGGGTAGTTTAAGATTTAGTAAGGGATTTGAACAAAGGCATCTAAACCTAAGGATATGTTATTTCATATCATAGTATCCTAGTAGGGTTATGATACTTGATGTCATTAAGGATATGTTATTTAGCTTGCCTATAAATAGGCCTCTAGTTAGTTATTATCGTTATCCTAATTATTATTGATAAAGTGATATATTAAATTTGAGTTCTTTTTTGCTATTTTCTTTTGCTTCTACTTGTATCCTACATCAAAAAGTCTTTTATCTAAAAATATGAATAGAAATCAACAGATAATGATAATTCAAATCAATTATCCATTTTTGATTCCCAATAAGAGTGATAAAAGCTTCTCCAAATTAAGATTTTATATTCCTTCATCAACCCCTGATTCACAGTAAAATGAGGAGAAGGGGGTGAAGGCTGATAGGGAAAAGGAAGGGAAGAATGTAGAAAGTTTGAATATAAAAAGATATTTGTGGCTTTATTTGACCCTACTACTCCACTGAAGTTGGCCTTATTCTGAAATGGGTTATCTTCTTCACTACAAATTCTGACTTCTATGATATTAAAAGTGAACTAGCAGTTTAGAATGAAATTGATGTTGAGTTTGATTCAGATAAGCCTGTGTTTTTATTTTAAAAAAATGGAGAAAGTGGAAAGGAAATGAAGGAAGATAGGAAGGTTAAGCGATCATGCAGAGAAGAAAGAAGTAGAAGTACAAGAATGTTATCAAGGAAGACTAGTTTCCAGTACTTCTATATGGCCATTACACAAGCAGCCATGGAGCTTAATGTGGGTTTGACACTTTTGATAATGTTCTAGTTGCCAGTTCTTCTGGGATTTTAGTTAAAGATGGTAAAACCTAAATTAGTCCATTTGTACATGATCAAATAATTTAAATGGTGAATACTGCAGTATCTCTTTTTCTTTTTCTTAATGGATTGTGGTTATGCGAGAAGATTCAATATAAACCTTCTCAAAAGTATAAGAGTATTGGGTGCCAGACACTTAAATTGAAATAATGCGATTTAGAATAATTTTCCTTATTGTTGGATTTTACTCCTCATCAGTGTACATATTAAAAGCATGCTGTTAAATTTTATACTTTTAAATGTCTTAGATTTTGTCTTTGCTTCTCTAACCTATAATGCATTTTATAGTTCTACAAATATATGGTTTGGTTTGAGAGTTAATATCTATACTCTAGATTGTTGATCCACTACTACAATAGGTCTGCTAAATGGCATAAATACATGGAAATAGTAGAAATTTGCTTATGTTTAAATGCAGTCTATTGTTACACAACCTATACTCCATACAAACTGAAAAATACGTGAGGTTCATTAAGGGTGTATAGGATTATTAGCTCAATTTGCAAATAATTCTTTGCACCCTACTCCAAATGAATGCTCAGTAAGCTTGTCAAGTAGTATTACCAAACCAACTAAGAACATAAAAATTAATGGAACTTGCAAGTGACAAGAGATTTAGCAAACTCTAAAAAGGAACCTTGCTAATGTTAGAATAATTAAAGTGCATAATAGAATGCTCAGTAAGCTTATCATGTAGTATTACCAAACCAACTAAGTACATAAAAATCCAAACTTAGTGTAATGTTATCCCTAAATACATCAAACTCCCAACTAAATACAGCAAGTATTCTTCATATATGGGAAGTATCGATTAGAGTAATCTACGATTGATTAGTTGCACACACAGGATTGTTTCTTCTAACAGTTAACTTTGCTCTCTTCAAATTACTAGCTTGTGAACTCTGCATAAATTCAATGAAAATGTAAGAGTTAGTAATTGAAGTTAGTGTTCAAATACTGTTAAATATCATTTAACAACCACATTATGAGACATACCCCAGTAGAATCCCCTTGAGTGCCAACACTAGCAAAGGCATCTCTTTGAGTGCCAACATTACCTGCTCATGTACTCTGCATAAATTCAAATGAAAATGTTAAAGTAATCGAAGTTAGTGTTCAAAACCTGTTAAATATCATTGAACAACCATATTTTGATATATACCCCAGTAGCATCCCCTTGAGTGCCAACATTACCAACTCGTGTACTCTGTATAAATTCAAATGAAAAGGTAAGAATTGGTAATTGAAGTAAGTGTTCAAATACTGCTAAATATTATTTAACAACCACATTATGATACATATCCCAGTTGCATCCTCTTGAGTGCCATCACTGGCCAAGGCATCCCCTTGAGTACTAACACTGCATTATCTCTTGTTATGCCATGCCTTACCATAGTTGGAGCATTTATATGTTAACCCCGTTTTCCTTATCGTAGATTGGATTCTAGATGTCTTCTTCTCATCTGCTTCCTTTCTTCTCTTTTTCTTTTGTCTCTTGACTGGTTTTCTATATGGAGGAGGCAAAATATCATTGTGTGGGGTGGACAACCACATGTTTGAACCATTAGTGGGATATATAATAGGTGCGTAGTAGTTAACATAATGTTATTTTCTAAAGTAAGATGGGATGTAATCTTCTGGCTTATCTCCTATCTAATTGATGGAACTTATTACATGACAACAGGATATCCCAATTAATGCCCAATTTCTACAACTACACTCCATGGTTTGAAGATCAACCACAAATTTGTCTTGCTATCTATGATGATAAACTTCAAACTTCTTCTCTTCCTCTCAGTTAGATAGCCACCACCTAGATTCCTTGTATTCCTTCTTGCACCTCTTTATAATCATTGGCAATACTAAACTATTGAAACTTTCTATCTTGCTTTTGTTCTCAGCACGTTTTCTCATCATATAACATCGTATATCTCCAACATTGTGACTATAGGTTTCTCCCGGGCTTTAATAATGACACTATTGAATGCCTCTGACATAATATTAAGTAAGTTGCCGCACTAGGGATGGAAACTAAAACGAGACTTGCTCCATAATCTTGGTGGAATCTTTATAAGATAATTGTATATATGCACCATCATTGACTTTTTAAATTTCCTTCATTGCCCTTTCCCATTGTTGTTGATATATCGCTTTAGTTGCTTTCCACATTAGTTCCTTCAGCAAAGCACCCGAGAATTGCTTCCTGAAATTATTGTAGAGATACCTCAAGTAAAAATGTTGATCAACTCCAGGTAATAATTCATCTAATGCTAGGATTAGTCCTTGCACATAATGGATTAAAGAAGTGAAATTACCACACAATTAGCTGCAAAATGTAAGGCTTTCTAAGAAGCATATATGTGAAACAGTAAGCATATTTATATGAAACTTTACCTTCTGTTGGTATGAAATAAAGGTATGCGTGTTTGCTAAATTGCATCATATGTCTTGTGACAAGTTTGTTAAAAACCATGACCACGAGTCCTTCATTTCTACTTTGACCATAGAAAAGGCAATTGGGATATCTTGTCATTGCGATCCCTCCCAATAGTAGCCAATAACTACCCCCCATACTTGCTCCTCAAAAAACACACATCCAACCTAATGATTGCCCTGCATTTGAGGAAGCTATTTCTACATGCATCCAAGCATATATAGAGTCAATCAAATGTAAGTAATAAAACCCCAGGTAGGGGTGAGATATCATCTCTAAATTCCGGTGGCCTCTGAACCTTCAACAAGACTGTAGATCATGGGGTAGACTTCCTGACCGCTACATAGTAATCATACAACTGCTTAAATTGTTCTTGAAATTAGCCATCAATCACTTCTTATGCAAGCTTCCTAGCTCTACATGCTTTTACATTAGTAAGCCCAATGTTCCATTTCCTTTATGATTTTCCCATTATGTCCTTCAACTTTGTTTTTGGATTTCCTTTCAGTATATTTTCTATCCTATTGCCCAGCCACTTAGAGTTCATTAGTTTCACCCTAAAATATCTACTGCATGAATGCGTGTTCACACAACTTCTTAGTTGCTATGTTTTTTCCCCAGGTAACCTTGCTGCATAAGCAACCCATTCACACCCAGGCTTGCAAGTGACCCTTAGCCTTTTATTGTCACATTTATTGACTTTTAAACCCCTTCCTACATAAACAGCATATGTTACCACAGCTTCCTTGAACTCGTCATAGCTACTACATATAGTTCCCACCTCTTATTTATATTGATTCATGTATTGAAGTAGCTTATGTACTAAAAATTTATGTCTCCTCTTTACTACTTAGTCATCACTTTCTTCACTATCAATACTTTATAGTGACTCAGACTTATATTCAAAATCATCCAAACTCCTTGCAGCACCTTCATTCAGTGATCTACATGTCTCCCTATTTGAAGGTTCTAATTCATCATCAAAAGGTGAATGACCTACACTCAGTGATGATATGGGCATTTCTTCCTTTTAGGAGCAAACAGTCCTCATTCTTGGAGATTGTACATCAACTAAATAATTTGCATGATCATCCATTGAAACCTCTATATGGTCCACATGGTGCACCTCACTTTCTACTTCAAATCCATCAACCTCATCGTCATCCTCTTCACTATCTTCAAACCTTATTTTTATTACACTGTCTTCATGGTCACTAACTTCCTCAACTCCTTTGTCTAGCCCATTTCCTTCTACCTCTATTTGAATCTTATCTCTATTAGGATCGTCAACAAAAGTAGGCTTGTCTAAAGAATGTACAACATACATCTCAATTTTCCCACGAGTTACACCAATAGAAGTCATTTCTATTGCTTGCTTGTCATATAAAATGGTCATAAGTCCTTCAAATAGGTCCACCATGTATCTTTATACCACATCTTCACATGTTGCCTATAACCCAAATTCTCCACATAATCCTTAACCTCCCAAAAACTCCATTTATCCATATCACAAATATCTTAATAAGTCAATTACCCCCCTCCCCCACATAAGCCCTTTCGAGAGAGTCAACAAATTCACCTCCATGGTGGATTACCATGCTAAAGTGATCCATCACTGACCTATACACAATATAATAAAAGTAAATTATTAGAAAGTAATGCTTTATCACATGTATATTTACAACTAATATAGTGTTAATGCAACATCATCAAACTTGTCCCTTGGGTCAACAATGAAAAATAAATGTGAAAGAACGAAATTGAAACTTAAAGATAAGTTAATGGATGAAATTGAAACCTGTTGAAAAGTTAAAGGGTGAAAATGAAACCTACTGAAAACTTAAGAGACAAAAGTGAGTCCATAGTATATGTTCAAATATGTAACAACCTATTTCAATTCAAGTGCTTTATTTGAATCCTATAGTATATTCCAAATATTATATACATTTTAATGACACTATTAGTTTTATACTAACTTCAAGAGTAGAACACTTTTATTTTGATTCAACACGTTAGCAAAAGGGGGAACAAGGGATAATCTATGACCTACATTAGTGGGACCACAAAATACATGGACCACAATAGTGGGACCACAACCAGTACAAAGGGCCCCATAGGGATCATGTATGGACAACATGCAGTGAGCGACCTATAGGATTCAACTAAACTAATGCATGGACTACATAAGTGGGACCACAAAATAATAAATAAATTTAAGAAATTGAACACAAATAATATATTTTATTTCTTGCTAGTGACACTAGAAATTTGTAATAGGGGAATGAGTGATAATGTATGAAAATTTTAACATAACATAACTAAACAAGTTTGAGTATAACAAAAAAGTAAAAAAATAACATTCCTTTAACAAGAATAAATTACACACTTCCTTGTCTTATTAGGCTTAGATTTCAAAGAAAATAACAAACAATTTTGGAAATATGAACACAAATTGTATATTTTACACATTATTTTACAAATAATCTTCCACAAAAGAAAAACCCACTAAACCTTCAAGAGATTTCACTCCCAGCACTGATTTATGGCCGATTACACACTTCCTTCTTCACAATTTCACAGATTTTGCTCCCAACGGCACCCTTCAACCTATGCACTTCAGAACTTAAATATTCCTTAAGATTTATATACTTCAATAATTGCCCTATAGAAAATTGACGTTCAATAAGAAATATTGGAGTGTAATTCCATGTACAAAGGACAAGTAACTTTAAAAAAACAATAACAAAAAGGGATTGCCATGAACCTGGTAGCTTTTTTCTATTGCATAACTTGTTGAGGCTTGGAGATTTACAAGAGTATATAAGCATTACATATCTTAACTACGTACCTAAAATAACACTGAAACTATCAGTATGTTTTTAACTTTCAAAATTAATTCTATTTATTCTAAGTAACACTAAATAATGAAGCTTACTTCTACGATAAATAAGGAATGAACCTGGAAGCATGCAATGCAAAATGAAATTGACTTACAATAGCTTTCCAAACAAAAGCTTAGAGAAACATCTATTACCAATGGATTCAAAAAAGCGTAGGCTTCAAGTGATTTAGAGGAGGAAAAAAAAACAATGAAATAAGTACAAATAGCAAAGAGATTTCATATTCTCTTACCATTTATCAAAAAAAATTCAAGAATTAAAGAAGGCAAAATGTATGCAAGGGAATGAAATGGTGAGAAGAAGATTGAACAATTGGGAGAGGCGCAGCACACAAAGGAGAAGGAATGAGGGACTAAAAATGATGGGCATAGATTAGTATCCAAATACGGTGTCATTTTTAGTCCCATCAGGATGTAAATATGCCATGCATGCATTTGTGTTCTACCTTGACACCTTGTCAACAATTTCCTTCTAAATAGTTAATAGTGTTAAGGTTAGGAACAATAATGATATCTTTTTAAAACATAAGGAACAAGATTGAAACCTCTGAAACATAAGAAAAAATTGAAACTTCCCTCAAACATAAGGACAAAAGCATACTTTAGCCTTGTAATTTTGATGTGGTTAGTTTTTGTTATGTCCAGTCAACATTAGTAATTAGCTTTATGTTAGACAGGTTGGTTTGTATCAGTCACACTAGATTTGATCAAACTTCAAAAAAAACTCTAAAGAATATGCATCTATTGTATATGAGTTCATGAAATTAATATCCGAAGTAAAGAGAGATAAGTCCGCACCAATCCAACACCAAGTCATACCATTGGATTTAACTCTTATTGAAACTCATAGAGAACCATCAAGTATGGAATCTGAACCTATTATTTCCACTAATATTACCTTACCTTTGGATGAAAATGGTTCCTCTTTACCTACTGAAGGAAACTCATATCTCAAATATCTAACCATAGTTGTGAAAAACTGAAAATGAAGTTGCACTCAGCACCTTATATCCTATTATGTGTCTTACCATAACCTTTAAACCAAGTACAAATCCTTATGGTTAGCCTTAAACACCATCCGTGAACTATACAAAAATCCTTAAAGGATAGGAATTGGTCATAATCCAAGAATGAGGAAATGAGAACTTAAGTGAACCCGTAGGTTATAAGCCCCTGAACCCACAATCGGATTGATACGAGTCTAAGAAAACCAAAATTCATATTCCCAAATTTGATCTAAACCCATTGAAAACTTGTTTTAAGAACCTAGATCAAGCAAGAATGCCACAAACGATAAGGCCTTTGATAACTTCTAAAATTCATTCAACAATAAAGAGAGAAAACTGATTCTCACAATCAGAATTTTAATTCACCAAAACTTAATACAAAATAGATTTCTACTTCTATTTATAAGTGGGCTCAAAGTAAAACATAATGTTATTAGAAAAAGGCCTAATTCTAAGTGGACTTGGATTAGGAATCAGATCTACTCACTTAAGTAAAAGGAATGATAATTAAGCAAGCTAAGCCCAAAAAACATAAAATAACAAGTCACACGCATAAGCCTATTATTACAAAGGTTCAACTCATGTTACACAAATTTAAATGAAACTAAAAAATCTTGAAGCTCTACACGTCCAACCCAAGTAATTCAGCCCCTTGATGTGTTACATGCTAGTTTTCCTCTTTCATAGCTTGAACCAAGTGAACTAGGGCTGGTTCCTCCTCTTTGAAGCCAAACATAAATGCTAATGTCATGCTAGGTGAAGTTGCAACTTTGGCTCGAGTAGATTGAACAAGTCCTTACATTACTTCCTTTATTTTCTTTGCTCTTGAGGTTAATGTGTCAAATCCTTAGGCTTGGCCTTTTTGCATGTGATACACCTACTACATATGTGAATGACATCTATTCTCATCCTCGACCCAAAGAAATGCTCTTGTGAGATTTCTACGATTTTCTTAACACCAAAATGCCCTATCAATCCCCCACCTTGTGCCTCACACACCAATAATTCATGCATTGAACAATTAAACACACACAGTTTGCTTTCCCTAAACAAGTAACCTTCATGCTTGTAAAACTTACCAAATGCTACTTTATCACATGTCACATACAAGGTAGAAAAATTAGCATAATTGGTATACACATTCTTTATAAATTCAAATACAAGCAATTTGGAACTCATAGAGGTAAGAAGTGCATACCTTCTATATAAATCATCAATAACTATGTTCTCTTTACCTTGCTCATATTGGATGACATAAGGAAAAATTTTAGTGTACTCCATCCATCTAGCATACCTTTTGTTCAACTTACCTTAGACCTTGAGATGTTTCAACAATTTATGGTCAATGTAGATCACGAACTCTTTTAGCCAAATGTAGTGTTACCATCTCTCCAAGGTTCGGAAAAGAGCATAAAATTCTTTGTCATAAGTAGTGTAATTTAAGGCTACTCCACTTAACTTCTCACTAAAATAAGCTATGGGACTCTTATCCTACATCAAAATGGCTCCAATTCCTATTCTTGAGACATCACATTCAATCTTACAGGTTTTGTTAAAGTTAGGTAATGCTAACATAGGTGTTAACCTTTCTTTAATAACATAATGCATTCTCTTGTTTAATACCCCAATGAAACCAACATCATTTTTAACTACTTCAATGAGTGGTGTAGCAACAGTGCTAAAATCTCTAACAAAATTCCTATAAAAGCTAACTAGACCATGAAAGCTTCGTACCCCAGTGATACTTTTAGGAGTTGGCCACTCCTTGATTGCTTTGATCTTTCCTTAATCCACCTCAATACCCTTTGCACTAACAACATAACTAAGGAAAATAACTATTTCCATGCAGAAGGTACAAAATTAGTATACAGCTTTTCATGTTTCAAAACTTCAAGCACACATCTCAAATGCTTAACATGCTCATCTAAACTCTTGTTGTACACTATGATATCATCAAAATACACTACAACAAATTTGCCTATGAATGCACGCAACGCATGGTTCATTAATCTCATGAAAGTACTAGGTGCATTAGTAAGATCAAATGGTATAACTAACCATTCATAAAGCCTATATTTGGTCTTAAAAGCAATTTTCCACTCATCCCCTTCTTTCATCATAATTTGATGGTATCCACTCTTAAGATCAATTTTACTGAAAATACATTACCCATGCAACTCATCAAGTATGCCATCTAATCTAGGTATGGGATGATGATACTTTACTATTATATTGTTGACTACTTGGCAATCAATGCACATTATCCACGTCTCATTCTTTTTTGGCATTAATAGCATTGGTACAGTACATGGGCTCATGCTCTCCCTCACGTGTCCTTTGCTTATCAACTCTTCAACTTGCCTTTGAAGCTCTTTCGTGTCCTCTGGATTACTTTTATAGGCTAGTCTGTTTGGAATAACAGCTCCAAGTACAAAATCAATTTGGTGTTCAATGCCTCTCATGGGTGGCAACCTATTAGGCATTTCCTCAAAGAACACATACTCAAACTCCTGCAACAAGGAAATAGCCACACTAGGAAGAGATTGGTTAGTTTCATCAAGATTAAGGTAGAATTCCTTGTACAGTAGAAAAGCCAGAGGCTGGTTTTCCATGAAAGCCCTATTAACTTTACTTTATTTTGCATAAAAACTCCTTTTTTGTCTCTTTTCTCTCTGTAGGCTCTCTTTCTTTTCCCTCTTGTGACCTTTTTTCTTTTTCATTGTTTCCGGCCGCTCCTCTATTTTCTTTCTTACTCTTTTTTTTTTTTTTGAAGTTTTGGCCTCATTCTTTCTTTTATGCTCAACCTCACCTGTTAACTTTAATTGATCCTCATAGACCTATTTTGGGGTTAAAGGAACAAGTGTAACTAATTTTCCTTCTTTCACAAAGTTGTACTTAAACCCATCATTTATTACCTTCTTATCATACTGCCATGGCCTCCCCAACAAAATGTGGCTAGCATACATAGAGACCACATCAAAAAGCACTTCATCACTATACCTCCCAATGGTAGAAGACACTAAGACTTGCTTACTAACCTTGACCTCCCCACTCTCATTCAACCACTGTAACTCATAAGGCCTAAGATGCCTTAGCTAAAGTAAGCCCAACTTCTCAACAAGGATAGTACTAGCTAGTTGGTGCAACTCCCCCCATCTATGATCATATTACACACCTTGTTGTTAACATAACATAGTATGAAATATATTCTTTCTTTGTTTCTCCCCATCATCTATCTTAATTTATTCATTAAGAGCACGCCTAGAAATAAGAGATTTACCTTCTACAAAATACTCCACTCCTTCAACATCACTAACATCAACCAACTCGGGGCATATCATCACTATCACTCTCACTCTCAGTCACCATTTCCCCCTGGTCACGTACAGCCAGTACCCTTTTGTTTGGGCATTGTGAAGCAATGTGCCCTGAACTCAAGCTCTTAAAACATGTAAGGTCTCTGTTCCGAGAAGGTTAGGAATCAAACTTAGGTTTGTTTTTTTATAGTTACCTCATCTTTTCCCTTAGGTGGTTTGATCTTACCCTTAAAAATAACCCTACCATTTCTACCATTGCCACCAGCTTTCCAAGGAAGAGTAGAATCCGAAGAGAACCTTGATGTCCTTTTTCTTTTTAATTGCCTGTCCAACTTCATAGCCATGTGTATCATGTCCTCCATTTCCATATAATGTTGTAACTCCATTACATTGGCTATGTCCCTATTTAACCCATTTAAGAACCTGGCCATTATAGCTTCCTTATCCTCCTCAACGTTAGCTCTAATCATAGCAATCTTCATTTCCTTATGATAATCCTCTATACTCATCGAACCTTGTGTAAGGCATTGGAGTTTTTGGTAAATATCTCTATAATAGTGGCTAGGTATGAATCTCCTCCTCATGAGAGACTTTAACTCATCACATGTATCTACAAATCTTTCATGATTCCTTCTTTTATTGGTCACTAATTGATCGAACCAAATAAGAGTATAGTCAGTAAATTTAATCATTGCTAATTTCACTTTCTTCTCCTCAGAATAGTTGTGACAATAAAAAATCAACCCAGTTTTCTTTTCCCATTCTAGGTAAGCCTCAGGGTCACTCCTACCCTAAAATGATGGAATCTTCATCTTAATGTTACTCAAATTTTTATCTATTCCATCTCTCTTCCCTAGGTCTCTTCTAGGTCCCCTTCCATGTCTACCTCCTCTAGGACTAAATATGCACATACCCATGTCAAATGCATGCTCTTCATTACTCTCACTCCTACGCTCATTTTCATCCTTATATTCCTTTAAAGGAATAGATATACGCCTATGTTATCTACCCCCAATGGGCTCTTTACGAGACTGTCCCCTTTGTATGCTAGTTATAGTTTCGTCATACCAATCCATTTTATCCCTAATCTCCCTAAAAATTACATTCATGCACTCAAATTGCTATTGCAAAGCTTACAACACAAAGGACGAGTTTTCCTCTTTAGGCATTAAGTCACTCTTGTTTGTCATGTTTGTAGGCTGTAAAGAAAATGTTAGTAAAACAAATCCTTACGTGTTTGCACTCAAGACAAGACTCCACTCGTGTTTGACTCTTATAGGCTTTTTGGTTGATGATGTTCTCACACTCTCTTTCCTTTTTCCAGTCTTGGTTTTCCCTTCTAAGTTCTTTAAGAACTAACTGAACCCAAATAAAAACACAACCTGCGTAGTATCCCCACCAACAAGAGTGCAAGAAGTAAGAAGGAAACAAGTTAACAAGAAACAAGAAATCGTAAGGGAAGAACACAATCATATTTGAAATGAAGTTAAAAACAAAAGTTTGCAATGAAAGAAGTCAAGAACAAAAAATTGAAGCAAGAAAAAAATGAATGAAATTACGACAATGACACTAGAAACTAAAACTTAACTAAAACACACTTAAACAAAAAACTTTAGCCTCAAATTTGGCTTCAACCAAGGAGCCCTAATTGTCATGTTGACGGGCTTAGAAAGAGCTTTCCATTGATATATTATGGATCTCATAACTCTACCTATGCAAAAGCTATGACCTTTTTAATGCAGATAGGTAAATTTCTCTTCTTTCCCTTTTTTTTTTCTGATTCTAAATTGAACAAGGGTAATATCAATTTATAATGGCTGAACAATCATTGAAATTTCATTTTATTTAATGCCAACTAGCAAATAAATTCCAATATGAATAGAGGAACAAGAAAGTTAGAACCTAAAATAAGAAATCACGGATGAAGAATAGAGGATAACAAAAACAAATAGACATAAGGAAATTAACAACATGAAAGTGTGAAAATTAAATAAAAAAGAACGAAACCAAAGAAAACAAGGAGAATAGCAAATTGGAATAAACATGAAAAAAAAAGGATAAGCAATAAAAGGATAAATCAAACCTGATCTTGGAACTAAGCTAATTGGAATAAACATGAAAAAAAAAAGGATAAGCAATAAAAGGATAAATCAAACCTGATCTTGGAACTAAGCTCTTATACCCAATAATGTGAA
>JASKGM010025953.1:0-27590 GCA_034509205.1 Ceratonia siliqua | reverse complement strand
TAGTAAAATTATTAAGCACAAACAACTTAGGGTAACCATCCTTAGGGATGGACGTTATGGGGTGCCTAACACCTTCCTTACACGTAATTGACTCCTGAACCTTTCCTCTGGTTCTGAGGGCCAGTTTTCCTTTCTTTTTTTTTTTAAGGATCCCGATTATCCTTCTAATTAATTGGTGGCGACTCCCATTTTCTCTGTGTTTTCCCTTAAGCACCCCAAAGTCATAAAATGATGGCTTTTCACTGGCTGTCATGTTGTGATAGTTTAGCGACTCCACTAGGGAAAGTTAGAGAGTCAAGCTTGTGATGAATTGTTTGTGCTTTGTATGATTTTAATATATTATTACCCCATCTATTTCTTTATTTGTAATTATTTACTGCAGCTTACAAATATCTGCTTTGGATGCTGTACCTATGTTTTTTACTGCCACTCTAAATGTGCGTGGTTAGATTGCTTTTCATATGGCATGAATTGTTGGAACCTTAGGATAGATGAAAATAAATGTAATATCTGTTCATACCCTAGGGTAGATGACAAATAACTGCTTTATTATGTTTATTTTAGGGTTTCCTTTGAGTAAATTTTAGGACTAAGGTCTGTATGCTCGTCACACATTGTGCACTATTTACATCCTTTTCACACACTTATTGGGCCCTATTCCCGGGTAGTGATGCCTAATGAGATTTTCCTCTAGGTATTCATGAAAACCTTTGCTCAAATTGTTAACTCACTTACTTAGTTGGTTTATATAGAGGCTTTGTCGGCCACCTATGCAATCAAACTAGGGAGTTGAAATCCCTGCTATTTCAATGGGGGTAATATGTTCTAAAGCAAGTTCTTGTGAGGACTATAGACCTACCATGAAGCCAATAGACTATTAAATTGACCCTAGAAGCTTCCTTGTAGTTAGGGCTTGACCGCTTAGGATAGGTTTGTTTACCCTAAGAAGCCAACCTAAATAGGGCAATCGAGAGCATGTTCTTTCTCTCTTTACTATCTATATCATCCTATTTTCCTCGTTTTTTGTCAACCACATAGCATTAAAAAAAAATATATAAATAAAATATAATATAAAAAAATAAAAATAAAAAATATATCAAAAATCAAAGAAAAATATCTTTCATGACCTAACTTTACACTGATCTCTCTTTATCATCATTTTCTCCTTGTTTACTCACCTCATTACATCATTTTACAAAAAAACAAACAAGGGTTTTCATGGAATCATATTGCATTCAAACATGACATTTTCATCACCATTTTGGGATTTCATGACAGTATCCTTGAATTTTTGAAATTAAAGACACAAGTTTTAAAAATATACTAACTTTGGCTCACCTAACTTAGGTGTGCCATTTTTCAAAATTGACAATACTCATGGGACAAGGATATTGTCAACCGTGTTATTCTCTGTGGAGTATTGTACTCCCAATAGGAACATGGGTAGGAATGAATTTCTTAATGCCAATATTTATACAAAGAGTTCAATTGTTCGATGAACCTCTCATAACAATTTTTCAATTAAAAAAAAAGAATTCAATTTGTTTTATTTTAAATAGAAAAAATAACAAAGTCATGTCGTTGTTCTTAAAAGGAAAGACTTCGACCAAACGTTCTCCATCTCTCTAAGAGATATACACAATATCCAAAGCCATGTTGACTAAATTATCAAATACCAAAAGGATACAGCGTGGATCAGTTGCACGAGCAGGTGTCACAATTAATTGGATTAATATCTGACATTCTGAAAAGCAGAGAGGTAGGTCAGCAATCACAAAATATCAATCATATTACCCCTCAATCTTACTACCAACAAGGAACTCCTACCATCCCGCTCATTTTCCATCCTACTCCACCAAGAAATCCACGATCTTGGATACCACCACAGAAGCCAAATTACCCATCCAATTTTCCATCACGTAGGCAACCTAAAGGGATCGAACCATTCCCTAACTTTCAAATGTCTCATGATGACCTCTATAAGATTCTATTGGATAGTTGTCTGATGAGCCTAATACCAATCAAGCCACGTCCACTACCCTATCGTGCATGGTATGACCCAGATGCGTAATGTATTTACCACTTCAGTACAACAGGCCACACAATAGAAGATTGTAGGGCATTCGAGAGACAGGCCATGAAATTACTCAAGCATGGAATCATCCAAATGGACCATAAGGGCTTGAACATAAATAACAATCCCTTGGTTAAGCATGGAAAATATAGCGCTGCAGATGTTAGGGATGAGGATGAAAAGTGAGGTTATCAAGCCAGATCAAGGAGACTCGTTCCTTGAAAATAGTGGTTCAAAGTTGGTTTGCATTGTTCACACTTTTGAATGTGTTTAATTTCAGTCTTGAATCATTTGGCTGAAGTCTAAGGCCATATGATTTTTGTTAAGTATAGACCTTATCTTATCTTTTGAATAAAAATTGTAGTTTAGTAATTTGATTCATCTCTTTGCTGGCCTTGCTCTTATTTCTTCAAATATTCATGTTTGTCTCTTTAGTTCCCTCATTTAGGGAATTTGTTTCCTATCAATTTTCTCTGTAGAAAGATTCTTTGGCATCCGCTCTTTGATTCTCATATTGAAATCGAGGCGTTTGCTCTTTGATTCTCATATTGAAATCGATATAGACATCAGTGTCTCTATAGAATAACATAGATGAAACAGTGAAAATTTTTCGCAGAAAAATGTTTAAGTTATCCTCACAACAAGGTCGCGACTTAAAAGAAAAAAAGAGAAAAAAAGAAGAAGGGCCTGCTAAGTCGAAAACCCAAAAATGGTGGCTTAGGCAAAAGTCAGAGCATTAGTTTGAAAAGAATTTATACTCAAAAGAAATCAGGTAATCAAGCAAAATTTGAAAAGTTGCACCTGGGTAATTTCCTTGCTGGATATCATTGTCATTAATAGTACGCTTCTGTCAAAGGATATAGAGTACATATCGATTACAGTAGGAGAATCAATGCTAGCGGATGCTGAAAACTCAAATTGGGGCAAATTTTTGTTACCCCTTTTGTTTTGCTTTCCTATCATTTGCTTCAATAAAAGAGTTTTGTTCATTTAGCAAATTTTAAGGGTCATATAGGCCATTATTTTTCTGTCACTTGCTTTGCTGAAAGAAGTTTGTTCACCTAACAAACTTCAAAGGTCTTGTAACCTTTTGCTTTTCCATAAACTTACATGACAGAGGAGGTTATTCACCTAATACACTTCTTTCTTAATAATCAAACTGGGGCAATATTACCATGACAAGTTTTGTATCATTTGAACAAGGGCTTTACGATCCCTTTCTCTTTTCAGCATACTTGTTTTGCTAAAAGGGGTTTGTTCATCTAATAGACTTCCTTTTCCTCAATATTCATTAGATAATATTTGAGTAGATTAATAAAGATTGAATTGAACGTCACTTCTTAGTGTTTTATTGCTAATCAATTTTGCATTACAGAAATCAAGAATAACTCACTTGACGCGATTTGAACTGGCATCAAATCATCTAAAAAAAATGAGTCAAAAAAAATAAAAAAAGTATTAACTCACTAAGTCAAAAACCCGAAAGGGCGGCTTAGGTAAAAGTCAGAGAGTCGCTAAGTTGAAAACCCCAAAGGGCAGCTTAGGCAAAAAATAGGGCATCACATTGAAAAGAGTCCATAATCAAAGAGTTTGGGCATTTGAACAAAGACTTGGGATTTAAACAATAATGTGAGAAATACGAACTAGGGTAAATTTTTCAAGAAATCATTGTTCCCAACAGCAGGCTTGCATCCATCAAAGTGTAGAGAGCACACATTATTGGTAATTCGAAAGTCAGGGGCTGCAAATATTGAAAGACTCAAACTGGGGTAAAATTTCGATGTCACCTTATTTTGCCAACCTATGAAAATAGGAAATGCTCATCAAATTTTGCGAAGGAATAAGGTTCAGTGTCGCTATGAGTAAGTGATTTCTTTGGACCAATTGAAAAGAAAGATTCATAAAAATGAAGAACTAATTCTAGAGAGAAGGAATGGTTTGGTCAAGCTTTCCTTGAAAATGCAATATGTTTCTCAAAACACTTTCATGTAGTTTCAAAAAAATGCTCACTTCTTTTTCAAATATTTTGGCTGTCTGAGGTTCATCCCTAGCTTTGTTTGAAATTAAAATTTTTTCAAATTCTAATCAATTTCATGTGGTGTTTCGCCCTTGTAGTTTTTCAAAATGTAATTGGCTTCATGTGGTGCTCCACCCATGACAGATCTCAAACTTTCTATTGATTTCATGTGATTAATCACATAAAATCTCAAAAATATTCATTTCCAAATTCTCTTAGTATACCGATTTGACTTTCAAATTCATATGGCGTTTTGCCATTACCAGAATTCAAATCTTGTCTGGCTTCAACTGTAAATTCCTTGCCAGATTTCATTTCTCTTTGACTTCAAATGTTAAACTTCTTGCCGATTTCTATTTTGTCTGGTTCAAGTGCTAATTTCTTGCCAGATTTAAAAATCTATTTTTAGCTTCATGTGACAGATTGCCCTTGCCTGATCCTCAATTTTTAGATAGAGGGTCCACTCCTTTACTTAATGCCTAACCTTCATATGCATGGGCCTTATCCCCTTGCCTGAGGTCAGCTTCAATTTCATTTAGTGTGTACGTCGATCCCTCCGTACCAATTCCTTTCAATTTACTGTGTACATTGATTCTTCCGTACCGGTTCCTTTCAATTTACTGTGTATGTCGATTCTTTCGTACCATTTCTGTTCAATTACTGTGTACATGGATTCTTTCATACTAGTTCCTTTCAATTTACTGTGTATGTGGATTCTTCCGTACCAGTTCCTTAGAATTTACTGTGTATGTCGATTCCTCCGTACCGTTTCCTTTCAATTTATTATGTACATCAATCCTTCTGTACTAATTCCTTTCGATTTATTATGAACGTCGATTCTTCTGTACCGTTTCCTTTCAATTTATTGAGTACAACGATCGTTCTGTACCAATTCTGTTCAATTTATTGTGTACGTTGATTCTTTCGTACCAATTCCCTTCAATTTATTGTGTACATCGATCCTTCTGTACCAATTCCTTTCAATTTATTGTGTACATCGATTCTTTCCTACCGTTTCATTTATATTTACTGTGCACATGGATCCTTCTGTACTAATTCCTTTCAATTTATTGTGTACATCAATCCTTCTATACTAATTCCTTTCAATTTAATGTGTACGTCGATTCTTCCGTACTGTTTCCTTTCAATTTATTGTGTACATCAATCCTTTTGTACTAATTCCTTTCAATTTATTGCGTACGTCAATTCTTTCATACCGTTTCCTTTCAATTTATTGAGTACATCTATCCTTCTGTACCAATTCCTTTCAATTTATTGTGCACATCAATTCTTTTATACCAATTCCCTTTAATTTATTGTGTACATTGATCCTTCTGTACCAATTCCTTTCAATTTGTTGTGTACATCGATTCCTTCTGTACCAATTCTTTTTAATTTATTGTGTACGTCGATTCTTCCGTACCAATTTCCTTCAATTTATTGTTAATCCTTTTGTACTAATTCTTTTCAATTTATTGTGAACGTTGATCCTTCCATACCGGTTCTTTTCAATTTACTGTGTACGCGATTCTTCCGTACTAGTTTCATCAATTTACTGCATACGTGATTCTTCCATACTGGTCCTTTCAATTTACTGTGTATGTGATTCTTCTGTACCAGTCCTTTTAACTTACCGCGTATGTGATTCTTCTATACCGGCTCTTTCAATTTTACTATGTACATGATTCTTCCGTACCGGTCCTTTCAATTTACTAGGTACATGATTATTCCGTATCGGTCATTTCAATTTACTGTGTATGTGATCCTTCCGTATCGGTCTTTTCAACTTACTGCGTATGTGATTCTTCTATACCGGTCATTTCAACTTACTGCATATGTGATTCTTCTGTACTTATCCTTTCAATTTACTGTGTACGTGATTCTTCCATACCGATCCTTTTAATTTACCTCGTACGTGATTCTTTTGTACCGGTCCTTTCAATTTGTCGATTCTTTAGTACCATTCCCTCAATTTACTGTGTACGTAATTCTTCCGTACTGATCCTTTCAATTTACCGTGTACGTGATTCTTCCGTACCGGTCCTTTCAATTTGTCGCATACGTCGATTCTTTCGTACCATTCCCTCAATTTACTATGTATGTCAATTTTTCTGTGCTGGTTCCCTAAATTTATCGCTTATGTTGATTATTCCATATTAGTTCCCTCAATTTACTGTGTACGTTAATTCTTCCATACTTCTTTCCTCAATTTTCCGCATACATTGATTCTTCTATACTAGTTTCCTCAATTGCGTAAGTTTTTTTTTACATATAGATTCCTTCAATTTTCTTGATATATATATATATATATATATATATATATATATATATATATTCTTTTGGACTGGTTTCCTCAATTTATTGCATACGTGAATTCTTCCGTACCGATTCCATCAATTTACTGTGTACATCGATTATTTCGTACTTGTTTCCTCAATTTGCTGTGTACATTGATTTTTCTGTACTAGTTTCCTCAATTTATCGTATACGTTGATTCTTCTGTATTGATTCCTTCAATTTACTGCGTATGTTGATTCTTCTGTACCAGTTCCCTCAATTTACTGTGTACATCACTTTTTTCATACTTGTTTCCTCAATTTGCTGCATACATTGATTCTTCTGTACTTGTTTCCTCAATTTACTGTGTACATCGATTATTCCGTACTTGTTCATTCAATTTGAATCTTCTATACCAATTCCTTCAATTTACCGCGCATGTCAATTTTTCTGTATCGGTTTCTTTCAATTTACTGCGTACGTCGATTATTTCGTTATAGTTTCCTTAATTTATCTTGTACGTTGATTCTTCCATATCGATTCCCTCAATTTGTTGTGTACATCGATTCTTCCATACCAGTTTCTTCAATTTACCGCGTACGTTGAAACTTTCATACCAATTCCTTCAATTTACCACGTATGTTGATTCTTCCGTACCGGTTTCTTTCAATTTATTGCGTATGTCAATTCTTTCATACTAGTTTCCTCAATTTATCTTGTACATTGATTCTTCCATATCGATTCCCTCAATTTGCTTTGTACGTCGATTCTTTTGTACCAGTTTCCTTGATTTATCGCGTACGTCGATTCTTCGGTATCGATTCCTTCAATTTACTGTGTACGTCGATTCTTCCATACCAGTTCCCTCAATTTACTGTGTACGTTGAGTTTTCCGTATCGATTCCTTCAGTTTACTGTGTATGTCTATTCTTTCGTACCAATTCCCTTAATTTATTGTGTACATTGATCCTTCTGTACTGGTTTAATTCATTTTATTGCGTACATTAATTCATTCGTGCCAATTTATGGATTGTCTAGTAAGATACAGATATTCCGTGTTAAATTCCCATTTAGTAATTCACAATCCCTCAGGATCTCGAGTGAAGTCTCTCTTACCAGTTCAACGTACTCCCGGACAAAATCTGTATTTGGTCTTTACTTGTTCTTCAATAGAAAACTTGAAAAGATCACTGATCATTCATCTTTCCCCCATTGAGGAACAAGTAAAGAGGGGCAATTGTAAACGCCTGATTTTGTCCAGGTAATTTTTAAAAATTTAGAAAAATAACAAAAATTAAAAAAATTAAAATGCTAAAATAATAAAAAAAGCAATAAAATACAAAAAAAGAAGAAGAAAAAAAAGAAACAAAACAAAAATACTTTGCAATCCAATCTCTTTTTTTTCTGTTATTGTAAACCCATTTCCCTTCCCCTTAACTCATTTTCTTTTAAGCTCAATTAACTCTATAACACTATCCAAGTCACCTACCCATGACCCATCTCTCACTTTAACCTACCCAACTCATATCTTTTCACTTTAAAAGACCTAGCCACCCACTCCATCATGGACATTCTTTTTTCTTCTCTCTCTCCCAATTCTTTTGACTCCAAAACCTCACGCCATCTATCTTCTATCACCAATTGTTTTTTCTTCTTCTCTCATCTCCATCAATTTCTTTCCATTTTCTTCCTTCCTCATTATTTTTCATGGCTTCTGATCTATTGGAAGAGCTAAATAATACCCAAGGTGGTTTCACTGGGAAGAGCTAATAATGCAAAGCAGTTTCACTATTTTTTTTGTTCTTTTTTATTATTTCTATTTCTTATTTCTATTTTTTGTTTTGGGTTTTGTTTTTATTTTTAATATTTTTTTCTATTATTTCTGTTTCTATTCTTTGATATGTTTTTTATTATTTTTGTTTCTTATTCCTGTTTTTGGTTCTGTTTTTATTTGTAATATTTTTTTATTTCTGTTTTTGTTTTTTTACATGTTTTATTTCTATTTCTTATTTATGTTTTTCTATTTTTGGTTCTGTTTTTATTTTTTATTTATTTTTAATCTGTTTTTATTAATTCTATTTTTTTATTATTTTTTAATATGTTTTTGGTTGTGTTTTTATATTTAATCTATTTTTATTCCAGTTTTTTGTTTGTTTTTGGTTCTGTTTTTTTATATTATTTAATCTGGTTTTTTATTATTTATGTTTATGTTTTTTTGTTCTATTTCTGTTTTTTGTCCTTTTTTTTATTTCTATTTTTTTATTTTAATCTATTATTTTATTTCAGTTTCTTTTTTTTTATCTATTCTTATTATTTCTGTTTTTTATTTTATTATTTTATTATTTGTTTTCACTATTTTGGTTGTTTTCTTTTTTCTTTTTTTAATATGTTTTTGTTATTATTTATGTTTCTATTTTTTGTTATGTTTTTATTATTTCTGTTTTTGTTATGTTTTTTTATTTTTGTTATTCTATTTTAATATGTTTTTTTTTATTTTTTTCTGTTTATATTTTTTAACATATTTTTATTATTTCTGTTTTTATTTTATTTTTAATTCATTTTTACTATTTTTGTTTTTTTTGTTTTTTTTATTTATTTCTATTTTTAATGGGTTCTTTTTATTATTTTTCTTTTTGTGTTCCTCTCCATTTTATTAATTAATATTATTTCTGGTTTTTATTGGTTTAACTGTTTTAGTTGCTATTTTTTTATTTGTTGTTGTTAAAATAGATTCTAGTTGTTTTTTTTTTTATTTGTTGTTTTAAAATTGATTTTGATACTAATATTTTCATTAATTTTATTTCGGCCCCAATAATTCTAGTAATTTCATTTTGAACCACACACTTTTAGAAATAACCTTTTGACCCCAATACTCTCATGAATCTCAATGACCCAGTATTTTCATATTCCTTATTTTGACCTAATGTTGTCACAAATCTCATTTTGATCTAACATTTTTACAAATTACATTTAGGTCGCTCTATTTTTGTAAATCTCATTAATGTCCTAATGACCCAATCTCCAAGGGACTTCTAGTGGAAGTTCATATTCCCTGAGGTCCGGACTCTTTCTCTTCCTAGACTTTTAGTGGAATTTTATATTCTCCAAAGTCTTAAATTTTCATAGGTTTTCAGTGGAAGTTCATCTTCCCGAAGCCCTAATTATTTATTTTCTAAACTTTCGGTGAAATTTTATATTCCCCGAGGTCCTAACTTCCATAGGCTTTCAGTGGTGGTTATCCTCCCTAATGTCTTAATTTTCATAGACTTTTAGTGGAGATTTGTCTTCCCCAAAATGTTGTAACTTCTTTTCAAAGCTTTAAGTGGAAGTTTATCTTCATCTAATGTCCTATCTTTCCTAGGTAAGAGATCATACATCTCACCTAATCAACTTATCTAAATATTCTGAACTACGTTGACCTTGATTCCTTTCGGGGTATGTAGGCACGTACTTGGTAAGGCAGGTCTAGTTATTTATGTCTCCATCTTTGTCCATTATTATTTTATTGATAAAAAGGGTAATTAAGATATAGTAAAATTATTAAGCACAAACAACTTAGGGTAACCATCCTTAGGGATGGACGTTGTGGGGTGCCTAACACCTTCTCTACACGTAATTAGACTCCTGAACCATTCCTCTGGTTCCGAGGCCAATTTTCCTTTTTTTTTTTTTAAGGATCCCAATTATCCTTCTAATTAATTGGTGGTAATTCCCATTTTCTCTGCGTTTTCTCTTACGAGCCCCAAAGTCATAAAATGATGGCTTTTCACCGGCCGTCACGTTGTGACATTTACTATATCAATTTTTTTTACTGTTTTCCTCTTTGATTGTAGTTTAAATGTTGATATTATGCTGTTGAGCACATATCTCTTCCTATTTGTATTATGTGAATTGTAAAGGTAGTTCATATTTATTGTGTAAGGCTTTTCATAATGTGTTTATGGTCTACTTAGCATTTTGGCTGCAATATGACAAACCCTGTTCTAATTTGTTCATTGGTTATGTGTAAAAGTAATAGGGGTTGGTATACTAGTTTGCTGCTACCTATGTGTTTCAATCTTAAATGGTTCTATATCCTTGTTTGATATAATTTGGTTTTGGTATACTGTCTATTTATTTTTATAATGGGATCCAGAGCTCGGTTCCATGACATATTTTATGACAAACTGTTGCAATTTATATGGAGGATAGATTAGGGAATATTTGAATGTTAATAAAGTTTGCATTTGAAGTTTGCTTCTGCAACTTCAAGGAATGTTTTGTATCTCTTATGTTGAAAACTTAACTATTCATGATGAAAGTTTTGGGTCATATATGATCTCTACTTAGGATTCAAATTTTGTTTGTTAGTATCATATGGTACTAATTTATGAATCAATAGTGCATTAAATTTAATCAGGGTGAAAATAGGTAGAATTTAATTTACTGGTTGATCATGACATGAAAGGTGTTTGTCTTTTGAAAATAATAATAATATGCTCTTGTGTTGAATTCGTGTTTGTTAAAGCATATGATAAGTTAAGGGTTAAAATTCTAAACTTTCAATGGCTAGAGGATATACCCATAGGGTGAAGATCATTTCCATTGGATAAGGTTCCAAGGGCCTAATAGAGTTGTTTTAAAATAGGGTTCTAAATGCCCAATTAAGTTATTTTCAAAAAGGGTTTAAGGTCCAATTCTCTCCAAAGGGCTCCAATGGCCCAATGAAATATTTTCAAACAGGACTTTAAGAAAATTCAATACTCTTGTAAAAATATTTTTAACCAGAAATAAATTTAGTGATCTTGTTTTCACCCCATACTTATCAAAAATGGCGTTTGTACCCCAAAGGAGGTAGTAATCTCATTTTTGTCCCATTATTTTCATAAATCTCATTTTTTCCTGCTATTTCCATAAATTTCATCCTTGCCCCAATATTTTAATAAATTTCTTGGTGGCCCTAAGTATTGCAAAAAATTTCAGTTTGCCCCAACATCCTAACCTTCATAGGTATTCAGTGGAGGTACACACTCTCCAATAACCTAATTTTCATAGGCTTTCAGTGGAAGTTTATCTTCCTTAAGTCCTGCTTTTCCATACTCTTCCAGTGGAGGTTATTCTCCCCGATGTCTAAGTTTCCATAGGGTTTTAGTGGAGGCTTACCTTCCCTAAATATCCTAACTTCTTTTCAAGGCTTTAAGTGAAAGTTTATCTTCCCCTAATGTCCTAATATTCCTAGGCAAGAGATCATACATCTCACCTAATTAATTTATTAAAGGAAATTCTGAACTACGTTGACCTTGATCCCTTTTGTGGTACATAGGCACTTACTGGGTAAGGCAGGTCTAGTTATTTCTTTCTTCCTTTATCTTTTATCATCACATTAATAAAAGATGGGGTAATTAAATTACATTAGATTTTTAAGCATAAACAATCTAGGATAACCATCCTTAGGGAAGGATGTTGTGAGGTGCCTAACACCTTCCCCACACGTAATTAGACTCCCGAACCCTTCCTCTGGTTCTGAGGGCCAGTTTTTTTTTTCTTTTTTAAAGATCCCAATTATCCTTCTAATTAATTGGTGGTGACTCCATTTTTTTCTTTGCATTTTACCTTACATGCCCAAAGTCACAAAATGATGGCTTTTCATTGGCTGTCATGTTGTAACAGAGACTTTTGTGGAAAAAGTTCAAGAGCAATTTTTCTTCATCACTGGCAATGGCCATCTTAGTACAGTAAGATCTTAAGTGAAATTGAGGGTTTGTGCTCCCATCATATTTTTCTAACTTTGGGACTTGGAAATCCTTTGGAATGTAGACATTAGGAGTTAATCTTAACTCCTTGGCACTAATCGTCCCATATGATCCTATTCCCTATAGAGTTCTTAACTTTTCTTTTATCATGAGGACCTAATCCCATACTTTCTTTTCCTTGTCTATCTCCTTAGGCTTTAAGGGTGACACAAATTGTACCAGGTCATAAGCCAAAATTCCTAGATGTCTAGTCATAGTATTTCCCTCATTGCCTGGGAAATTAACAACCAATGGTGGTGGTGGTGTACTACAAAAAAATTGACTTTTAGTGGCGACTTTTCTATGACGAACTTAAAAGTCGTCACTAAAACAAGGTTTTTTGTGACGACTTTTAAATGTCGTCACTAAATATAGTTGTCAACAGCTTTTAGTGATGACTTTTTAATTGCATCACAAAATATAAACTTTTCAGTGACAACATTTATTTGTTGTCACAAAAGGTTTAAAAAAATCGTCACTAAAAATCAAAATTTATTTGGCTGCACTTAGTAATGGCCAACCTCCTCAATACTTACTATAGGTCTCGTTTTCAATACATACTTAGTTATTTGAGACTATATTGACCTGTTCCTCCCTTTCTCTTTCTTGTGGTATTTTGTTGTTTAATATGTTACAAAAGGGTGCATGATGAACCAGGAGTGATGACTCTTTTTATTAAAAATTTGGCAATTTGTCATATTGGTTTCTATTAAAATTCACTTATTGTCCATACTTAAACCTTGTTGAAGAAAGTTTGTTTTGGCCTTCTGCTGCTTAAATCATATTATCAAAGACAATGTTCACTTGTTGAAAAGAGTGATTTGTTGCTTACCATGTAATAAAAATTACAAGTTTTATTGAGGAAAAGTTTTGAAAGTGCATGATTCCTTGCATTGCATCTCATCATGTACTTCATAAATATATATATACACCGCCTTGGCTACCTTTGCTTACATGTAGAAATTATGATTACAGCAGTTGGTGGCATTACTATAACCACTTTATGTATAAGTGCGGATCATGAGAGCTGTTTATATATAAAAAACCTGGCATTTTTATATTTGAAATGTCTTCATAAAATGGAATGCTCAAGTGATAAAATTGAATGTCTTCATAAGCAAATGCTGACAAAAATTTGAGTTTTCAACTTGCAAAATCCTCAGGTGATTCTTTCTTCTTTTTATGATAGATTTTCATTTTTTTTGGCAGCTTTAAGCAATAGGTTGGTGCAGCAATGTAAATTATGATGTTTATACTTAGAAAACAAAAGTATCATCTAAAAATTATAATATTAGTTTGCATTTAAGTAACATAGGTGCTAACATGTAATTTAGCATAACAATATGAAATATGCATTAAATGATGTAATACTTATCTGTCAATAAATGAAAAGATTATCTTTTAGTCCATGGAAATGATAGTATCAGTAACTGGAGCAATAGGTTTTATAGGTAGAAGGTTGGTGCAAAGGATTCACACAGGTTATCCCTATCCTAGGCTCAAATTGGCTAGGTCCTTTCAGCTTTCATATGTTATATAGCATATAGCATTTTTAATATCTATTTAATTTTCTGCCATTACTTCCATCGGTAGTGCTCTCACATACATTTAGATGTCAAATTTAGTTGTCTAGACCTCAATATCCTTTACCATGAAAGATTAAATGTGGTTGTATTGTCCTGTTAATATTTCATTTTATCTTGAAACGTGAAAATAAGGTGTAAAATTCAAAATTACTATATAAGAAGTCATATTGATATTGATATTTCTTGCATAATTTTTTATTAAAAGGTGGTGTTAAATCTGTTGATAGTTGGAGTTCCATGTGTTGTGGTAATTACTTGATTTGTTGTATACTTAAAATTATGTTATAATTGATAGAAGATCATAGTCAATCTCTGGATCCTAGCATGATTTCAGCATCTTAGCATATTAGTCTTTATTACCATGTAATTACTAGTGCATATATTTAGCATACGTTAGTCACAATAGGATCTTGGATATTTGTTTACTTACAATAGGATTTGCCGAGACTACATCATTTAATTAATTCAATTGTTGTATATATCAGTGTAATTGCAAGTTTGATAATATATGAAGAACTCCATTTCATATATTGCTCAAAATCTTTTAATAACTAAGTTCCCTCCTTGATATATTGTTCAAAATTTCTTAGTGTACAATTGAAGCTACTACATTGCATTGACTGAAGCTGCCCAACGTTTTCAGGATTGTAGAGAATGGGAATCAACAGCCCTCAAAGTAAATGGAGATGTTAGATTAGCTTGAATTTGCATTGGTGTTGTTCTTGGTAAAGATGATGGAGCACTAGGAATGAACAATTTAATCAATGTGCTTTTAGAATTAATTTTAGATTTTGATGTCCAATATAACTACATTTTAAGTTTTAATTCTTTACTTATCTAGCTATGCTTCAAGGTGTCTTATGTTTCTGAATAGGATCAAAAAATGTGATTTCTAATTTAAATTGATACTCAATCTTTGAGCCACTGCAACTAAAATGATCCCTCTCTTCATTATTTTTACTGGTGGACCTCTGGGCTTAGTAAAACATTGGTATTACACTCATTAACCTACACTTTCAAGAGGTTACTTTGTAGTATTGTTAGTCTATAACTGTGGCACAAATGTTGGTGGACCTTAAGCATTTATACTTAAGCTGATAACTTGCATAGTTAATTCTTATTTGACATCTATCAATCTGCTAATGTCAACATGCAGATTTGTGATGGATTGCATAATGTATACAAGAAGTTTCAGACTATTACACCAACCTTTTACCTATAAAACCTTATAGATCCTAGAAATGTCGATTGCATAATGTATATAAGAAGTTTTAGACAGACAAGAAAATGTTACCAAATATACTAGAGAATGTCCGCATTAAAGATTGGAAGCATTTGATTTAACAACATTGAAGATTGTACACTTTGAGTTTCATCTTATTCGGAACATACTTAAATTTGAAACACTAAATGTTATGTATATTAGAATATTATGTTGTTTATTAAAGTTGTCGATTTAGACTTGTATTTTTAATAGTATTGTTATAATAGGTTCAAATATACGTATTAGTTGATTTTGATAAAATATAGAGGTTTCTGTGGCACAACTAATGTTTTTTCTTGTTATAAAAAAAGGGTTTTAGTGATGACAATGCTAATGTCATCACAAAAAATAATTTTAGTGATGACACAAAAAAGGTTTCAGTGACGACAAAGCATGTCATTACAAATAAATATATATTTTTTCATAGAAAAGGGGTTTCAATGACGACAATGTTAATGTCATTACAATAATAGTCAGTGACGACTCAAAAAAAAAGTTTCAGTGGCGACAAAGCATGTCACAAACAATTTTTTTTTTGTTATAGAAAAGGGGTTTCAGTGACGACAATGTTAATGTCGTCACAAAAAATGGTTTCAGTGACAACACAGAAAATGGTCATTCTTGTCTTAGAAACTACTTTTAGTGATGAGAAAACATGTCGTCACTGAATGTTATTTTTTGTGATGACAAAAGTCGTCACTAAAACATTTATTTATGACCACACAAATAAGTCATCACTAAAAGTTGTTTTTGTGACAACATAAAAGTCGTTACAAATAAGGGTTTTTGTGACAGTATGCTTAAGTCGTCATAAAAAGTAGTTTTTGTGACAACTTGTTTTGACGTCACAGAAACTACTTTTAGTGACGACTTATTTGTGTTGTCACAAATAAATGTTTTAGTGACGACTTTGGTTGTCACAAAAAATGACATTCAGTGACGACTTGTGAAAATATTCATGAATTTAAATTGTTAATGGACCATTTAGTGACAACTATTTCCATCACTAAAGGCACCTTTACTGATGACTGTATGTCGTTACTAAATCTATTCTTTTTGTGATGCTCAAGAGTCGTCACAAAAAGCTGACTTTTAGTGATGACTTTTTTTTGTCGTCACTGAAACCCTTTAACAACGTTGTATATGTGACGACCTATAGTCGTCACTGAAGGTTGAAAAGTCGTCAATAAAATTCTTTAGTAGTGGTGGTGGATCAGTATTAACTATCCTTGATGCCACAAATGACTGACCTAGGTGAAATGACTCTTGAGGTGGTTAGATCGGTTCCCTGTTTCTCATATTATTAGCCATAAGATCCATGAACTTCGACATATGCTCTTGAAGCTGGTCTATACGATTTCTCAATCTTTGCATATTCTCTAAATTAAATGGCTCAATTGACATAGTCTTGGTTGTTTTCTACATAGTCTTGAGAGATCAAGAATGCTTGAATGAAAACTTCCTTGCAGTCTCAATGATGTGGTTTTGTTATTTTTCTCTGTTAAAAACAAAAGGAATCAACTTTTATTTTTGGTGTCAAGCTTACCTTTAGTGAATTTAATGTTGTTAATTGAATCATCGAACTCTTTGAAGAGTAGAGATTAGCATGAAGGATTTTATCCCCACCCATACCCCTATTGAGAGTTCAATACTCCACAAAGAAGAACATGGTTAACAATGTCCCAAGGAGGTATAAAACCGTCACATAAGTATTGTCTAGTTGGAAATAATGTGTACATAATTGAGTGAAAGAAAGACACACTTGAGTCTATCTTTAATGCCATTCTTCTTAGCTTCAACAATTCAAGGACCTCGACACAAAACCTCAAAATGGTATTGGAAAATTATGAGAATGCCATTTTTGTAAAAACCATGCAAAAGTCATGTAAAACTCTCTTCATTTTTTATGTTTTTGTTTTTGTTGTTTTTTTTAATTTTGATTATTTTTTCAAAACAATGAAATGCAATAGGTGAAGAGACAAAGACAGGAGACAGAACACACTCTTCATTGCCCTATGTAGGTTGGCTTTAGGGTAAATAGACATATCTTGAATGGTCAAGCCCTAACTACAAGGTAGTTTATAGGGTTAAATTAATAGTGCACTAACTTTACCATACGTCTATGATCCTAGTGGAATGGTCTTCAAAATAGACTGCCCCCACTGAAACAATGAAGATCTCAACTTGTTAGTACAACTACACAGGTGGATCGAACCTCCACATGTAGCTTACTGGATAAGTGAGATAACAATCTGAGTGGAGGCTTTTATGAATACTTTGGAGAATAAATCCCACTGAATATCACTATGCCACCTCTAATTCTAACTTGCGATTCTCATAAACCTGGGTATAAGACCCAAATGTGGGTGCAAAGGTTATGTATGGGGCACTGTGTGTGTGAAGAGCATACAAACCTTAAACTCTAATTGCTTTACCCAAAAACAACCCCAAAACAATAGAATATAGCATCTACCCTAGGGTGTATATAGATATCGAAGTTATAGTCATCTACCCTAGGGTTCCAACAGAGCATGCCATTATGGAAAGCAATTTAAATAATCACATGCAGAATTGCAATGAAATAGTTAAGCACAATCACTAAAGAGATTCAAGCAAACATGCATTGAAGCAATTAACCAATGAAGTAATAACACCAAAAGGGGAGGGGTATCAAGAACACAGTAAGCACAAACAATTTAAAAAGGCTTGACTCTCTGCTATCTCCAGTGGAGTCGCTAAACTGTCACAACGTCAAGGGTCGGAAAGGCACAACATCATGACCTTAAGGCGACAAAAGAAAAAATACAAAGATTAAAAAATAGAGTCGCTACCAATTAATTATAATATTAATTGGGATCGTTTAAAATAATCCAAACATTGGCCCTTGAAAACCCAATTCTTGAAAACAACTTATTAGAAGAGTAATTTGAGTTTGAAACCTAATTATTCATAAAATGGTTTTCTAAAATAAAAGGAACTCCCAAAATATTCACTTTAACACACTAAAAGCCTATTTAATTAATTAATTTTAAAAAAAAAACTCTGGGATCTTAACTAATTAAGAAAACCCATATTTCATTTTTGTATTTTCTTGAATAATAATTAAGGTGCATTGGACACCCTCCATCTTATTTGAAGGAACTAAAATAAGTAAAATCAATAACAAAAATAAAGAAAATAGAAAAGGAAGAAAAATAAAAGAAATGGGGATGGCTTTTTCCTTACGAAGGGGAAATACATAACATTATGCAACAAAGAAACAGAAACAACAACATATCTTGCAGAAACAGCAACAAAGAGACAAAAGCAGCAGCATATTTTACAGAAAGAGCAACAAAGATACAGAAACAGCTACACATTTGCAGAAACAGCTAGCAACAAGTATGCAGAAACAACATCATATTTTTCAGAAACAGTAAGAAATATACAAAAACAACTACGTATTTCCAGAAACAGCAACAAAAAAACAAAAACAACATCATATTTTACAGAAACAACAACATAACACCTCCTTGATGACTCTTGGAACTCCACCCTTTTGATCTTCTTTCCTTCCTCTACCAAAATCTCAAGAAAACTCATTTTCTCCTCCTTGCCACCCAAAACTGTGTTTAAAAATGTAACAAAATGAAGGTAAATGATGTGAGGGATATAGTGTGAGGGATACATGTGCAGCGTGGAAAGAATGAAAGGATGGAGAATGACGACTGGGTATGTGACAGGAAGGGGGAACAAGAGAAAGTGAAAATGAGAGAGCCAAAAGTTGGGAGAGTGGGATGGATTGGAGCAACCCAGAAATGAAAGAGGGATCTTTAAGTTAAGAGGAGATAAAATGAGCTAAAGGGTTTAGAGGGCTTGGGCCAAAAAAGAAATTTGGAAATAATAGGTTAAAGAAGAAAACGGGAGAAAAGAAAAATGAGAAAGGAGAGTCGGGGTGAGGAAAGAAAATGTGAGAGATGAATGGCATGTGGCATGAGTGGAGAAGAAGGAAAATGAGAGAGAAAAGGTAATGGGCCACAAAATATTCTTTTTTATTTTTTTATATTTTCATGCACTTGTTATTCATTTTTGTATTTTCAATTTTTTTTGAATTTTTAAATAAAACTAAAATAATGTAATTCCACTTATAATTTTTTTTTAGATTTTTGTATTTGATTTTTTTTTTATTATTTTCCAATTTTTGTATTTTCTTAATTTTTTTTCTTTTGAACTGATTTTACTTACATTTTTTTTGTGCATTTATATTTTTTAAGTATTAAAAATTATCCATACAAAATTAGATATTTAAAGTATACAATAACAAACTAACAATTAACAAAGACTTACAAGTTACAACTCATATTAAAATATTTTATAATTCAAAATTTATTAAGGCCACATTATGGGGAGCGTGCATATGTGAGTCAGGGAGTGGAGTTGGCATTGAAAACTCATTAAAATCCTAAAAAAGTGGACCCAAAAGAGTGAACATCAGCCGCATCACTCTCTTTCTCCTTCTCTCCCTGACTCCCTACTCCCATTTCTCACTCTCTCCTCATTTAGCTTGACTCTCTCTGAAAGCCGTTGGGCGTTAGCGCATTTGTTTTCTTACTGGGTACAAGATTGAAAAGAATGCATTGGATGGATGCCCGAGCATTGAGAAGGAATGACGCTTTCAGAGGTGAAAGGCGATGGGAATTTTTATGGTATTGGTTTTTTGGCTTTCCCCTTCAGGGGAAAGAGAGGAAATCTTGAAAGCAAGGAGATGAAGACCGATTCTTACCTTTCTCAGTAGAAGAGCAAAACAAATCCTGAAGGAGGAGAAGAGGTGAACTGCGATCCAAGAATCCGGCGAACTCACCATACCAGGTTGCCTCTAGCGCGTGGATTGGCGGCACATCCAAATAGAAACCGTGGGTTCGCCGGACTGGAGATGATTAGGGAGCAAATTCATGTGATATAGGTATAGTGTTTATATTTAATTTTTTGTTAAAATATTAATTAAAATTTAAAAGTACATTTAACTATGAATAAATATTTTATTTTTAATTTTATAATAATAATTTATACCAATTTTTTGAACAATTATTTACTTTTTATAAAAAATAATATTTTATATTTTTAATAGTAATAAAATATATTTGATGTGAATTAGCTAGTTAAAAAAATATATTAAATTTTGTATATTTAGTACACACTAATTATCTGAATTAAACTTATTATTTAAAATTTTCAAATTTTGTTTTTTAATTTTGGAATGAATATCTTTTAGAATATCCAAAACATAATATATATATATATATATATATATATATATATATATATATAATAATAATAATTCAATTCTAATATTCATATGATTATTTTTATTAAAATTTAGATGAAAATTATTATAGAATGGTTTACTAAAATACTAGTAACAGAACAAATTACTCCAAGTTGAATGACACGCTTCAAAGCAAACCGATTTTGGGTTATATTATAACAGGATAGACAAAGTCCAAGTTAGGCTAAATTTGGGTCATACCTTACCCTTTATAATAATAATTATCCAGGTCTAAGTCTAGTTTAGCTCGATTTTAAATCTAGAATGTAGGCCTAGGGTCGGGCCAAACGGATATGAAAAATTCATTTTTAGTATCACCCTTTTTTATTTCGTTACCTTTTAGATCAAAAAGTATTGACATTCAATTACATGAGCTTTGTTTCATTAGCACATCACTAAACTGTACTGTCATTCCTTAACTTTTAAATGGTTTGGAGCAAATGTTGATTACATAAGGGGTTAAAATTCCCCAATACAACTTTGATTTTTATAATATGTCCTATATTTGTGCTGACCAAGTTTGCTTTGAGAGCCACTAAGTAGAAAGCTAGTTGGGCTTAGCTTACTAAGGGGGGTCGATCTGCTTCATTTGCAGCTACATTTGCAACATAAAAGATAACAAAATTAATATTTAATTTTTTTTTAAATAGTATAGCATGAATGCATCAATTATAAGCTAATACAAAAACATGAAAACATCGATAGTCGTGACCAGAATACCTTTAATCTCTTTCAATTGCAAAGTACAAAAGAACTTATGGTCATATTTATTAAACAGAAATATTATAGCTTAATATATAACATTAGTTTTAATTGATAAGTAGAAATATTAATCTTCAGTTAATTTTCACTCTACTCTGCTAGGGTTAGAGTGCAGCAGCTTTGTAGTGGACTTGACCTGATTTATCAGAGATTCCAATCACCGGTGCGTTGAGTTGGTCCCGGTAGTAGTGTGTGGAGGATGGAGGGACGAGAAGGACATCGCGAGGAAGGGTCTAGACGGAATGATGAGCATAGAGAAGAGGATATAGAAGTACTGATTTTGTATCAAGATGAAGACATCCAAGAGGGTATAGATAAATGTTCTAAGAGTTTGGTGGCAAAGATCCTTACATCGAAACAGGTGAATAAGGGGGCTGTAAATAATGCTTCAATCTTATCTCATTCACAAAGTGGAAACCACCTATGCAAGCTTACAGAGCTTAGCTCGAAACAAAGTAAAAACAACGGTAAAGAGAGAAACTGATTTAAATCGATCACCAGAACGGAAATAAGAGCTCCAGAGCAGAAATAAAAGGAACTAGATCTAAGATACATTAATGGAAATGGAACACAATCATCGAATCAAGAGCTCAGTGTCTCACTAAACACCAGATTCATAAAGCAACAGACTCCCTCTGTGTTTGAAGCTAACCTAAAACTTAGGAATGACAACAACCGAAACACATTAACATGATACAGTCTTAATAAGAAACTGAACAATAAACAGAGGAATACGGAAGACCAATAACAAGCAACAGCAACAGCAACAAACTGCAATAACTGATGCAAGTCTTTACTGGAAACAAAACAGAACCAATATACAAAGAAACACAGCAACAACGAGCACAGAAACAAAGGACGAACAAGCCCAATGGAGTCAGCCTCGCACCAACAACCTCAGACAAGATACCAACTTCCTGCCAACCTCTCGTCGACGAACGGCAGTGGCAAAGGCAGAATCAGTCTGCAACTTGGGAGAAATCTTCTTTTCTAGACATCAAAAGCTACTACTAAGGGTCTAAGGTTCTGCACTTAGACACAAGGGATAAGCTGACTAGGACACAAGAAGACAAGAAACTGAGTAATTTAAACTCAGATAACATAGTCAACGCCTAGATGAAGGAGATGTCCATGCTCCGTTTTGGTTCAAGTCACTCCGGCAAGTATAGGTAGGTGTAGGTGGCCAGTAGCTTAGGCGTAGGGGGAGATTATGCCATTGCACCATAAACTTGTAATGGTCTCCTCTCTATGTGATTTACCACTATGCTCAGTCCCTTGAATCCACTCAAATATTTGATCATCATGACTGCTAGACAAAAGTATTCTAGGATTGCTTCGACGAGGAGTGGTAAAGTAGGACAAGTTTTTCATGTCTTCAGTTGATGTTATTGGGTTGTAAACATATGATTTTATTCAGGGAATTTTTAAAAATTAAAAAAATAACAAAAATGCACAAACATTTAAGAAAATACAAAAAATTAGAAAAAAGATAAAAATGGTAAAAAAAGCATAAAAGAGAAAGAAAAAAAAGAAAAAAAATAATAGTAGAAAAATTGAAAAGACCAAAAAATTTGAAATAAAAAAAATGAAATTTCATCTTCTTTTGCAAAATTTGAAAGAAAAGAAATATAAAAGAAGAGAATTGAAAAAGTATAAAAGGGAAAATTGCCAAAAAAAAAAAAATACTCCAATTACCTAATTTCTTAAACCTAGCTTGCCAAAGCGCATTCTACTTTTCCCTTTCATTATTTTTATCTTTATTTTCGGCCAACCCAATCCACCAGCTACAACCCATCCAACCCTCTTCTTTGACCTAACCCACCTACACACCTTAATCCTAATTGCCCCATCTCTTCTTTTCTAACCTAGCCATTGCATCATTTCCCTCTTTTCCTTTTGGCCGTCCTTTCCCCTAGCCGCCATGTCCATTCCAACTACTCCTCCCTTCCCTCTATCTTTCTTCTCAGCCCCTCGGTTTCCTTTGCCTTCACCAAACCTTGTTACGCCGTCCATGGAGTTTTCAGGCTCCATTACTAGCTCATGTGCCACCCATCACCATTTTACTCATCTCTTGGTTTCACCTTTTTTCTGTTGCTTATCCGCTGCAAGCTTCTCATGCTGCAAGCTTCTCGTTCCTTCTAGTTTTCTTTCTTTCAAGATTATCCATAAGCCAGCTCAAGCCACGTACCTCCTCCTTTGTCCTCTTGGATTTCTTCATCAAATCTGTCGATCTTCTCAGATTTGGTTATCTTCATGGAGCCTCGACACAAGTAGATTTTGTTTACCATTGGGAACACCTTTCTCTTCCTCCAACCTCCAGCTCACGGTCATTGTACAGCCAGAAGATAAGAAGAAAGGATTTATTCGGGTGAAAAGGAAGCATATTATGGTATTTGGGTGTAATGTCCTCTGTGGAATCTAGACATTTTGTACACTACTAGGAATTTTATTAAATAATTAAATTATTATATTAAAAAAAATTTAATTTAATTTAAGATGGTAAATAAAGAAAACAATCCCTCTTCTCCGTCTTTTCTAAGCTAACCGAGAAACTACTAGAAGCTAAGCCATTGTGTCTCCTTCCTTTTCACTACCAAGTCTAATAATATCTCTCCCATCCTTACTCTCCGTTATCTGAAGGTTGTGGTAAGGTTCCCTAGAGTGATGAGTCTTCTTGCCATTGTTAAATCTGAAAATTTTTGTGGTTCATAGCTCTTTCCATTGGGTCTTCATCTGGATACTCTTACTTAGGCTATGTTGAAGTCGTGGGTTCCTCTCCTTCCCAGCCATTCGGTTTTCTTCTTGTTCCAGCACATAAGCTTGTAGATTGAGTGGTCTTTGGTGGTTCAAGAGATTATTTCAGCTGAAGTATTCTCCATTTTTGTTGTTGCTGGAAACAGAGCATCCTCGGTACCTCCCAAAGAGTGAGTTTCTATTCTTTTTGTTAGCCAAGAAATATGAGTTTTCTTCTTTCTTTCGGTTATCCTCAGGCTTTGACCCACCTATTTTTATTTATTTAACTTTAGCTCCTCCATTTTTAAATCTCTTTTTAGCTGACCGTGGGAAGCATAACATGGAAGGTTGTGTGAAAAGCAAAAATATGAGTTAGTGACTTGTTCAACTGTAGTTTCTCAGCTAACTCTCTGTTGCAATGTCCTAAATATTCATGGTTTGTGCGGTTAGAGCTCTTCACTTTCTCATTCAAGGTGTCTTGATCCCTATGGGTTAAAAATTTTCGTCAATGATGCAACCCTTGGCAGTGGCCTTCACTTAGCTCAATTCATTCAACAAGATTGGAAATTTAAAGCTTTCTTGCAACCTATGAGGTCTGGAAAATTGGAGTTTAGTTGAGGATGGTTAAGATTCCTTTCGGTTTATTATGGCATGGTATCAATTCTTATGAGTAGTGTTGTGCATCAAACTTTCCAGAGTTAGTAAGGTGAGTTGAAGTTTACACCTTGACTATATATATAGAATCACATGATTTTATATTTATTATAGTCTTAAATTTTTGTAAACGATCCCGGGAAACCAAGAGAAAAATTTAATTATATTCTTCGTTAGTCTTGGATTTACATCATTCATCCTTATACTAAAGTCTATTTTTTTTTTTTATGAAAGATGTGATCTTAGAATTGTTGGTAATAAGCTTCTATTATGTGAAATTATGAATGTTCAATTATGTGATTAAATGAGAATACTCTTTTAGAAAAGTATTGAAAAATTGTAATATTTGATGCCTAAATTATTTGTGAGAACATGGTAATATCAATTCAATGATAAGTGAAGTTTGGATGGATCCTTTGGTACTTCTATAGAGTAACCCTAGGTGCACCTAGCATTAGTTGTCCATGGACTATTTATGGGAGGTATAAGGTAGACCATTGGAATGGGCATGTGGTAAAATCATCTGTGAGATTTCTCCGGATGCACGTGATATGTTGTTCATGAGGAAGAGTTACCTATGAGAGGAACTATTGGATCCATCTACTCCTCATCACCTGAAAATTTATTTAACTCCTCAAATTGTATGGTATGTATATTTTTATAACTTCCTTGCTCATATGTTTATACATTTCAGGGCGATTCAATCAACTTTAGATAATTGTTTAAGAATTTAAATTACATCACTTGAACTTGCTCCTTTATGAAAAATAAGAATTTGGTTTTCAAATCATAAAGTATTATTGGTTATTTAGATCCGAAACCTTTCTTGTTTACATTAATTTTTTTTATAAAACCTTATGTTTTTATTTATTTATTTACTGTCATGTGACATCTTCGTGTGGTATTGATAGGAAACTTCACTTCACTGAGCCTTTATGACTCACTCCTTTTCTATTATAAAATTTTTTCAGATTCAGTTGCATGTGCTAACTAGATGTGGTAGGCATCCTCCTTGCCGGTGGAGTGTTTGAGAAAGCATGGGACATGTTGGCTAGGAAGTGCATTGACTCATTTTGATGTTTTGATCATGTCATGTAGATATGAATTATTTTGATTAGTTGATATTATTATCTTCTGTTTTGTACCCTTGAGACTATGGAACTTTGTGTGGTGGAATTTTCCATCCATTTTTGGTTGTGGGTTATATCCTAGAATAGTCCATATTTCTGGGGAAACTCTGTCCAATTTTAGGTATAAATGATTTGACAAATTTCCTATTTAAAATATATAGCCTAAATCACTTGGTTTATAAATTGATTTGAATTTAAATTTGAGTTATTTTGAAATAGATTGTGTAGAGTCATAAAGTAGGCTGGTAGGTTGTCAGGTGGTTTCCTATGCCGGTCACGCTCCTGTTTTTCTTTGGGTCATGACATTGGGTTTGGTTTTCTAGCTATAAAAAGGAAGAATTCAAATCTACAATCAGAGGGAAAAAAAGAGAACAAAAAATTTTAGAGTGGAAGTCCTCGGTCAAAGAAGAAAATTTTGAAGAAAGAAAGAGAGATCTTAGGACTTTTGTGAGGAGAAGATTTAAAGGAAGTTGCAATTAGAAGGAGTGCTTTTCATTTCTGCAGAAAGGTGTTTCCCTTTTCCTTTGAATTTATTTTTTGGGAGAGTTAGGATGGTTGGTTTTACACTAAGTCAAAATGATCTAGTTGTATGCCATTTTTATTCCAAGTGATCTGGTTGTATGTTAGTTTAATATGGTTGTTGTTTTGATATGCCATTTTAATTTAAAAAATGATTGGGTTGTTGCTTTGATATGCCATTTTTAATTTGTGAATAAATCCTGGGTTGTTGCTATGATTTTAGCTTGGTTCTACTTTGTGAGTCAAATATGATTTCCCACTTTAAGCATGCTTCCATATTTCAACTTGGTTCTGGGCGATTTTAAATGCTATTTTGATTTAAGAATTAATTTTAATCTTTGATTAAGGCATGAGTTAGAGAAGATTTAATTCACTCGGGTTTGTGGATTAGAAGTGTCATCTCTGGTGCTAAGCATGTTTATCTTTAAGTTTTGATTATTCTATTAAATCTATGGTCGTGAACAAATTTTATCTTTGGCTCAAAGCTAATTTGGGGTTAAATAATTTTCAGTTTGTTGCCAAAAATTGCTAGTTCAAAGTAAGATCTAAATCTAGTTTGATGAAATGATTAGATGACATATTTTGTTTCAAAATGTGTTGATTTGGTTGATTATGAACAAGACTTTAATCTAGTATACGCAGCTAGTGGGTTATTATTGTGTTTTGTTTTGGGTTGGTTTTAGATATGATGTTATTTCTTTTGTCCTGAATATGAAGCTATTTTGCTTTAATTTGTCTTGCTTCCACTTTGGGTTAACCCTAAATTGGTTTTATTTAGTTCAAACCATAGAGTTGGTTGTTATTTAGCTGGCTCCCTTTAGTACAATTGATTCATATCTAGGTACATTTGGTTTCAAAATATGATGCTAGACTGGGTTTGAAATTCAACTGAGTTGGAATGATTTTATCTCTGGATCATGGCATAAGATTGGTAAAGCACTTTAAGCTTGCTTCTTTTTGATGAAATTGTGTTCTTTTTATGGTAAAATTGGATTCTAACTCCCATTTACAACATGTTTTGCTATTATATTGAAATTAGGATAATTTAAGATGCAATCCCTTTTTGAATCATGTGTCTACTCTTAGGCATTGTATAAGGTTCTCTAACTTTTGTTCCCAATTAAAATATGATCACATTTTGTGTTTAAGGAACTTGTCATTTGAAAGAGAATATGGTTTATGGGCTTGTAAACACCTATTTTTGTCCTTTCTTTTTTTATTTTATTTTTATTTTTTATTTTTACTTAATTTTTAAGCAAAAAAAAATGAATAATGATGAACTCATTTCCTCTGCAAACACCGGTTCCCCTGCACCCCGCATACTCTCTCTGAAAACCCATTTTCCCACACTCCACGCTACCTCTTCTTTACCCTCTGGACCCATACCTTCGCCCATTCCTTGAAATGAACCACTCTTCACGCAGCTCAGTAATACCAGTGCTACACGGCAACACTTCTCGGCAACCACGATGTTCTCTTCATCCACTCTCTACCATTA
>JASKGM010025932.1:5632-27597 GCA_034509205.1 Ceratonia siliqua | reverse complement strand
CTCCAACCTTTCCTGGAAATTTTCCTGGTGTAATTTTTGGTACAATTGTTCATATACTAGAGTCCGCTGCCCAACAATATTTACCTCATAGAGTTGGTAAATAAAAAAGTCAAAATAAAAAAACATCCGCATCCACATGTTTTTAACCAAACTACTACTGCAGTCTCAAATATCTCAACAGCAAAAAGGAAAGATGCACAAATGCACAGTTGAACTACCACCTTTGTCAACACAAGGTAGAAATGCGACACTTTTGCTGCTTCAGGAGTATGAAAACAGTCCTTGTGACACTGCAAAGCTGCTCCAGAGGAGTTTCTATCAGTCAGTAATTCTATTGTTATTTTAAAGGACAGATTTATGCTCACCCACCCAAAATATCAGTCAGGAACTTCTGGGAGAGCTCTAGACAAGCAGGCAGATCATCATTTAGAATATCTTGAGCTTCTTAATGATTGGCTATGTCTGTTTGAACTCCGATAGCTTTATAATCGACTCAGCTATCACAAAACAAAAACGCGACAAAGGGTTTGTTAAAAATTAACAAAGAAAAATCATTTGTTCCTCACCAGTCCAATTTTTTGAAGATAATCCATTTTGAACTTTTCGAGAGACACCATGATCCAGAGCAAGATTTCTGCACTCCCTGCCATTAGGATCATTATTAATAAAAATTTCACACCTTTTACCCATGCTACAAGGAGTGCAACATACAACAAAACATTAAATTAAAAATTAAAAAAAAAATTAAGGTCAGACTTCACAATTGCTATTTTGCTTAAAAGGCTAAACTCAGTCTAGACTATCTATTACTCAAGTGATCAAGTCAGGCAACATAATTCTCAGGCGACCTCTTATTTTCAACAAGCAGGTCATTCATCAAGATCCATTCCGCAATGGCTATCTATGATTAGCTCCTCTTAATTATAACTTATAGACCTACACCTCTATACCCAGGTATGTATTCCCCAATTGTTACGCTGAAAAACTACAAATTTTCTCATTATTTTCAACTTCACCCCACAAGCTACAAATTTTGTCATGTGCAATCATTCTCTTTTTTTTTTTTTTTTTTATTAAAGACTTATTAGTTTAATAGTACCTCTTCTAGTCTTAAGTACTAGAAGACCTAATATCAGGGGTTCTAAGTTCTAACCCTACCATTCCCCTTTCCCCAAATTCCAAGCGCATTGCACTCTTAAGTAACCCAAAAAAAGTCATGTGGACTTTTTCACCTTGGCTGTTTCTTTCCAATAGCCATCTACCTATCCATCACATCATTATCTATATCAGTCAAGAGATGTGACTGACTTTGATTAAAAGCTGTCATATATAGAAGAGCTAACTCGGTTTTCCTGTTGGCTAATTCTGAGATACATCAAAGTGGGATTTTAGTGATCCAGAGCTATTTGATTGGAACATTTATCAATAAGGAGTAAAAAATAAAAAAAAGAGTCTGACTCACATGTTTATACTCTTTGAATGGTTAGTATGTCTGCGTTCTTCTTCCCTCTTAGAAGCTACAAATTTGAGCAGTTCATCTTTCTTCTCTCTTTCTTTCTTTAATTCGAGACACTCCTTTTCCTGAAAGCTTACGATTAATTTATGGCATACCAACATTTTACTGAGATATATACATATATATCTTTAAACCAGCCACAAAGAGAGAGTGAACAAAGAAGAGAAGAATGTTGTATTGACCAATATAAATAGTGAATATGTATAGTTACACCAAGATACCAGGTGTGCAACAGTGCAAGCTGCTTTGATGCGTGTCCCAGCTCAACAAATAAGTAGCAAACTCGGTATAAGAAAAGCTTGAGTGAGTATTAACCATTTAAAGTGGTTGACCAATTTTAAAAAGTGTACTTAGCATGGGCTGTTTCCCTTTCCTACCCTTGCCATTGCAAAGATTAAACAAAGAAATGAAAAATCACTACAAATAGAAACTTCAAGCTTGAAAACTTTCATTTACCAAAGAGAAAATGCCTATAATATTTCAAAATTAAGAAACAGTATTTCATTAATGAAATACGATAATTGGTATATTTCTTCTCCTCGGGTTATCCTTGACTTTCTGGCACAGCTAAATTAATCAGTTTTTCTTTATAATCACAATTTCCTTGTAGTAGCATGCATATATATATATATATATATATAGGACACTTTTGGAAAATAGGCATGTTTTGTGTCATTTGCTTCCTTGATTATGCATGTACCATATTGCATGCATATATTGAATTCTGGCCATTCTCAAGTCCTTCAACAATGTCTTCAACACACAATTTTCTTCTCTCTGATGAAAGGCAGCACAGTCTCTAAGCTTTAGATAAAGATGACGGTGATCTGTATGTCTCTGTCTTAATTCACTTTTATTTAGGTATCTAGAAAAGTTTTTGTTTCTTTTAGCGTCATTCTGTCATTGGTTAATTTAAATGCATTACAATTTCTTCTTTGTTGTAATTCTCCTTTTATCAAATTGTAATCATCCATCTGTTCTACCCTCTACAACTTCAATTAATTCCTTAATTATTTATTGTAATGTTAATTAAATCTTTAAAATTTAATTTTTTATTTTTTAGTGACATTTAGCGGCGATTATAACCGTTATAATACTATTAAAAATATTTCAACCTTTAGTGCATTTTGAAACCGAGGGCCGCTAAATGTCCCAAATATGCCAAAAAGTTGTTAAGTTTAGACTTTATTTATCAATTACCAAAATGCACCCAAAACTGCCACTATTTGTATTAGTGATGGTCGTTATTCTCATGGTTAAGAAAACCGGTGAACCGGCCTGGAAACCGGTCCAGTTGGGGGAGAAAAGCAGTAGGGAAAAAAATCGGTCAACGCCGGTCAAAACCAGGCCGGTTCACCCTTAAACCAATTTTTTTTTTTAATTTTTTCACTAAAAATGCATGTATTAGGAATTGAACTCAGTACATCTTGATAAAGCATAATTCTTCTTCACCAATAAGGTAAATTGCATTTGTTAACTTATTTATGTAATATAATATTTATATAACTTAAAATTGATACAAAAGTGACAAAAAAAAACTAATTTGTCAAATATATTTAAAATATTTTTTATTTATTATGATATATTATACAATATTTATAATATATAAATTAAAAAATTAAAAAATATATTATTTAATTAAAATCCGGTTCGACCCCAGTTTGACCTCGGTTTGACTACTAACCCTTGACCCTCTACTTCTACAGGTTCAATGACTGGTCCGATTTTTAAAACACTGGTTATTCTAGCGGTTAGTTAAAATTACCACAAAATCATTTTCCAGGAGATAACGGCAATTTTGAAACCGTCGCTAAACATTAATTTGACTGTTTTTAAATGCAATTTTTTTTGTAGTAAACATATACTCTGATATCTTCAAGAAACAATTAATATGAGTTTATTTTATTTATTTGAATCTATGCCACAGCTATTTGGTTATGCAAATGAAGGATATTTATATGATCCATGTAAAGCTTGGGCTCAAACATGCTAATTATAATTCACATGTGAAGATACTACCATATAATGGTGTTTTACAAAGTAGACTATAACTAATACTTCATCAAATCATGCAGAAATAATAGTAATTCATGAGGCAAGTCAAGAGTAAAGAGCAATTATCAACATATTGGAGAAACTTGTGATCCAAGAAAGAAGGTACAACTTTATTATACAAAGACAATACTGCATGCATAGCTTAACTAAAAGAATGATACATTAAAGGAAATAGAACAAAACATATATTGCCATAATTCTTCTACGCATATTGTAAACATTATATTTTGTTAGGGGACTAAGTTACTGTCCCCCCAATTCTCTTTTTATTTTTTTCTCATCTTTTTTTTTTCTTTTTTTGTTAATTTTTTGTATTTATAATAATTTTTTGTTTTTTATTTATAGTAATTTTAAAAAAAATTTAAGATGTTTTTATATATTTTTTAAATTTTGTTTACTTTTTCTTCAAAGTTATTACTTTTTTTAATGGATTCTTTTTTTATTTTTTTATTGTTTTTAAATTTTTTTAAATTTATAATTAAAAAAATAAAAACAATTTTTTTTTAAAAAAAACGTTCCTAACTTCCCTTACAGCCCTCAAATGGAGGATAGGGAAATATTACCCTATTTTATCTAATTTTTTATATATTTATTAAATAAAGAAAAAAAAGAAATACGAGATTAAAAAACAATAAACAAGAAAAGAAAAACTTAAACCCAAACCTTCAGCCAATTCTCATTACTCCACCCAGTAGCTCACTTACCCTTGGAGTCTCTCATTTAAGTTCCCCTCAGCCCAATACCTCTAAGCCCAGTCTCCCTTCCCCTTTGTTTTTGGGCCAACAAGTCCCTTTGAAGCCAAGTTACTCAGCAACCCAATAATTAAGCCAACCAGCAACCCACTCAATCAAACTCGGTCCAGCTCATACACCATGTAACCCGGTCCAATAACCCGCAACCCATATGCACTTAACCTCCCATTATTCCCTTCATTTAATAACCCTAGCCACTCCCTTTCCCTTCATCTCCTCCTACTATCCTACACTTGGTATTTTAAAATTTTTTTTTATATTTTTTTGATTTTTTTTAAAATTTTTTTTTATTTTTTAAAATTAATAAATTAAGTTTTATATCATAAATTTTTTTAAAAATTTTTGAAAATATTTTTATATTTTTTACATAATATTTTAAATTATAAATAAATAGTTAAAAAATTATAAATAAATAGTAATAGAGATATAAACAAAATTTAAAAAAATAAAAAAATATTTTAAAAAATTATTAAAAAATAATATAAAATAAAAAAAAATTAATTAATTTTAAAAAATAAAAAAATTTTAAAAAAAATATAAAAAAATATAAAAAAAAAAAAAAAAAAAAAAGTGAGGTGGTAGATAGAAACTTCCCTCTAATTTATAATTAAAGCTCCTCGCCAGCGCACAGCCGCAGCAACTTTACATCACCGCTGACCTGCACACGCCTCCTCCAAGCTGCCCTACTGCACACCTTGAAGGTTTTTTCACCGAAATGGCAGCCGCACATACCCCCTCCCTTCCTGAAGTTGCACATGCCATCTTTCCTTTAAATGCACGTATTGTTTTGGCTATAAAAGGGGGTGGATAGCTGAGGTTAAAGGGATCAGTTTTTGGGGAGCTTTATTTGGGGTCCTTTGGAAGCCTTCGAGAAGGAGATTTCTAGGTGAAGCCACAGCTGTATGGGTTCGTAGTTCTTTAGGGAGGTAAATTTCCTTACTCTTTGCTTCTTCTTTTTTCGACTTTCTATTTTTTTCTTTTTGTTGAGCCATGATGGTTGGTCTAGGGACTGAGTAATACTCAGTTAAATCCCTAGAACCTATAGGCAAAAGGGGGTATAACATGTTCTTGGTTTGACCATTTGTTGATTTGTGGACTCTATTTTTATTTGGGGTTCTAGTACTTAAATTTGTTTCAAGCTTGATTTCGATTTGGGTGATTAAATATGTTAATTCAAATTTGATTTCAGTTTTCGTTGTTTAAATCTATTGATTCAAATTTGATTTCAGTTTCTAATGCTTGAATTCGTTGTCTTAAATTTATTTTCGATGTCTAAAATCTATTGATTTGAACTTGATGTTGGGTTTTTGATGCCTGATTACATTAGTTTTGGTTCTTAAACTCGCTGATTCAAACTTAGTTTGGATTTCTGATTCTTAAACTCGGGGAACCAAACCTGATTTGGGTTTTTGGTTCCTAAACTGGGTTATTCAAACCTTATTTTGTATTTCAGTTATTTAAACCTATGAAATTAAATTTGACATTGCTTCAGGATTTTAGAGCTACTTATTCAAACATGGTTCTGATTCGTTGATTTATGGATTTAAATGTGGTTTTGTTTCTGACTTTCAAATATAGCTTGGTTTTATTCCTAGTTCAAAGTTTTTTTAATTTGCATTTTATACACTCATATCTGTTATTTCAAACTCGGTTCTAATTCAAGCGTAATGTGGAATTGCACCATAATCAGTGGTGTGAGTCTAGTGTTGTATCTAGTTCAGATATAAGGTTGTCCTGGGCCTTAGATGCATTAATGCAAATCTGGTTCGATTAAGTCTTTTATGGTCATCTATAGACACAATGAAATATTCCCTAGCTCCTAAGCTCAAAATGCACTCTCATACTCCTTTCTTGAATAGTATTTTTTGGGATTTGTGGACTTAAATTGTTTAATTTGATGGTTATTTCCTTAATATTGGATTACTGTCTCTTTTTATCATTCATTCTATTATGTATGATATTCTGGTTTGCAAGTTTTTTTATTGTTATATTTGGTCTTTTATTTTCCATTCTCCTGTTGAAATGCATAAGCTACCCTTTTCTTTTATTGTTCTTACTTATTTTTTTATTTTCATTTTTATTTACCTGGTTTATTTGATTGTTGCATTTATTTATTTTGAACCCTTGCTAATAGGATGAAAGGTATTCAATGTACATTGCTCCCTTTTTTAGAAAAGAAACGAAAATATATAAATCTTCAAGGTTCCAAAGGCCTTTGAACAAAATGGTGTTTTTCTATTGAGACTCCAGAAATCCTTTAAAAAATGAACTTAATTAATATCCAAAAGGCTAAGATAAGTTTTCATAAGGGATTTTGGGTCTCACCTAGTCAATTTCCTATTTAAAAGCTGATTTTTGAATTTTAGAGCCCTAGTACTTCCAAGAAGTTTTGTTAAATTGTTTGACTTTCATATGCTCAAAATACACCTAATTTATAATGCACTTTGGGAAAAGTGATTGAAAATTTAAGGTTGAGTTTCAAAGGCTCATTGAATCAAAGCCTCTCGGGGCCAAATGGAACTTCCTTTTGATTACTTCGGGTTCCAAAGGTTTGTATAACCAATTTTCTTCAAAAGGTTCCAAAGACCCAAGTTTATTTTAAAATCATTTTGAAAGTGATAAATTAAAGCCCAAATTCCGTCCTAGAAATTTTCAAATGAGAGTTTAAGAAAGGACAATATTCAATTAAAGGTATTGAGTGGATGATTATTTTCCTCAATAAATTTAAGTTATGGACATTGAGTAGTAATTCATCTTTGTCCAATGGCTTGACCTTTGAGTGAAAGTTTATCTTTTAAGATCCTGATTCCCTGAGTTTAAAGTGGAAATTCTCTTCTCCTAAGCCACTTTTTCAATACGAATGGAAAAATTAAAAACATGCAAAGTAAAAAGGGTAATTTAAACAAAAATTTAAGTATAAATAATTAAAGGTAACTATTTTTTAAGATGGATGTTGTGAGATACCTAATATCTTTCTTACGCGTAATTAAATTCTCGAATTCTTATTTTAATTTTAAGGGTCAGTACTTGATTTTTAAAAAATATTAATTATTCATATAATTAATTGGTGATAATTTTATTTTTAATCTCTATATTTTTTTTTTGTCACTTTAAGATTATGATGATGTACCTTTTCACAACCGTCCTGTTGCAACAGTTTGGCTATTTCACTAAGTAAGGTTAAATAGTCAATCTTATTATAAATTGTTTGTGCTTTATGAGTATTAGATGTTTTGTTACCTCTTTTTTCCTCTTCTTTTTATTCATTGCTATGACATGAAATATCTGCTTTAGTTGTGTGATTAAATTATATGCTTGAAAATCCAATGCATGTGATTGTTTAATGCTTTCCATATGGCATGAACTGTTGGAATCCTAGGGTAGATGACGATAATTGTAATATATTGTTTACACCTTAAGGTAGATGAAAAATAACTGCTATATTATGTTTGTTATGGGTTTCCTTGTTCGGTAAACTTATTAGGAACAAGGTTCGTACAAACACTATGTACCATACATGTCCCTTGAACACACTTATCGAGCCCTATACTCGAGTCTATGTGAACTCTAGGTGAGAAAATGAAGGTGACGTAGTGATGCATAGTGAGATTATTTCTCTCAAGTATTAATGAAAGCCTCCGCTCATATTGTTAACTCCGTTACTTAATTGGTTCATATGGAGGATCTGTCCGCCTATGCAATCAAACTGAGAAGTCAAGATCCTCACATTTCGATGGGGTCAGTTTGTTCAAGGGCCAATTCTTGTGAGGACCATAAACCTACCTTAAAATTAGTGCACTAATACATCGACTATAGAAGCTACTCGGTAATTAGAGCCAAATCATTATGGATAAATCCATTTTCCCCAAGAATAACCTACTTAGGACAATGAAAAACGTGCACTTTCTCTTTCCTCTTAATTCAATCATTCATCATCTTGCATTATCAGAAAAATAATTAGACCAAATCAAATTAAAATATGTACATACCATTCAAAATCTCATCTTTCTATTGCCATTATAGGTTTGGTCTCAAGATTATCGAACCCTAGTTAAATTCTCTCAAAATATCTTCGAGTTACGTTGACATTAATCCCTTTTGAGGTACGTAAGCACTTACCTAATAAGGCAAATCTAGTAAGCACTTACCTAATAAGGCAAGTCTAGTCTTTTCATTCTCTATCTTTTCTTCATCGCGTTAATAAAAAAATGTAATTAGAATACAAAATTTTAGCACAAATGATATAAAGTAATTATTCTTATAGATACACGTTGTAGGGTGTTTAACACATTTTCCACATATAATTAAACTCTTGAACCCTTTCTTTTATTCCAAGAGCTAGTATTTAGTTTTTAAAATATCTAAATTATCCTTTTAATTAATTGATGGTGACTCTATTTTTAATCTTTGGATTTTTTTTTTTGTCGCCTTAATGTCATGATGATATACTTTTTCACGGCCGTCACGTTGTGACACACATAATCTTCATAATCAATAAGTAATTAATACTCCATAAATTCATTCAAGTGATATGATTACCAAGGCATTACCAACTACCGCACTTGAAAAGTTAGTGCAAAAAATTGGAATGTGTAGACGTAGAGATCTTAAATAATGTTTTGAAAAGGAAAAGATATTATGAACTGTTTTATTCCTTGATCAAGGTTTTATCCTATAAGGTTTTTCTTGACAGTTTTTAATGAGCCAGTTCCCTTCTAAGAACTAGTGCACTCTTTTTTTTTCGCTAAAATTTTTCTTCCCACTAGGTTTTTTTTGGTAAGGTTTTAATGAGGCACATTCCTAGTAAATGGACATCCACGGGGGAGCTTTATATGAAATATCAAGATGGTGTCCAAGAGTTTTAATGGTATCCTATGCTCTTTAATCCCAATAACACCTTCCATCTTTAATCTCTATGATTTTCCTTTAATCTCTTTTATTTGTGAATCAATTTCCCTTTTATTTCTATTAACTTGTAATGTTACATTTCCTTGTAACTCATAATGATCATGAGCCTACAAGTAGGAATATATTTTAAATGGAAAGACACACAAAAAGAAGATAATTTGATCTCCTCATTTACTCAATAATATTGTTACTTTGTTGCTTGCTTTTACCTGCATTCTTTAACAAAAAGCATCCAATTATAGTAATGAATAAATCATTAAATTTTTTGAATAGAAATTCCTAAAAAACAGACTTCTATACCCAAAAAAAAAAAAAAGGATTATGAAATCTATTTGGAAAGAGAAGAGACATGGCAATATTGAAAACTTATTAATTAGTAAAATCTTTCTACAAGGAACTCATATTTTTTTTTGTACAACACATACAAACATTGAAATAATTTGAATTAGCTAGACTCATACAATTTCATTTATTATTTTTAATTATTTATTTTATTATATAATTAAATTTATAGATATTACAATCACTTAAAAAAATTTAAAAGGTAAAATACACTCAATCTCGTGAGGTATTAAAGTATTACACGCCACTTTATTTTATATTTAAAATTGCACTTCTTTTCATTTGATTAAATTGACTAACTGTAAATAAATCTGGCAAACAGGTTGGTCCGGCTAGGCCCGATCGAGCAAATGCTATAACCGAGTCGGTTCGGATTTAATTTGGGCTGGCATATTACTAGTCTAGCCCAGCCCATCGCACCAACCTAGTCTTAACTATAATTATCAATAATTTTTAAAATATAATTATAATATTTATTTTTCAACTAAAAATACTAAAATAATAAATAAAATATGATATATATATATATTTTTTTTTTATGGATTTGTCTAAGCTACACCCCCATCCCACTTTTTTTTTTTTACTTTTTCTATTTTTTATATTTTTTTTTCAAAATTTTTTTACTTTTTAAAAATAATTAAGTATTTTTTATCTTATATTTTTTTTCAGAATTTTTTAAGATATTTTTCAATTTTTGTTTGAATTTTTTTATATCCCTATTACTATTCATCTATAATTTTTTTTACTATTCATTTGTGACTTAAAAAATTCTATTAAAAATAAAAAAAATATCTCAAAAAATTTTTAAAAAAATTTATATTGTAAAAATTAATTAATTAATTTAAAAAAATATAAAATATATCAAAAAATATAAAAAAAAAATGGAGAAACTCCCCTGCCACCCACACAGTGGGCGGTAGGGGAGTAACTCCCATTTTTTATATATTAAATTGTAATTTTTTAATTTTAATTTATTTAATAATAAAATTTGTTAAAAGAATACTTTTAAAAAATAATATTGTTAAAAAAAATTTTTCCTATTAAATTATAACAATTGTGAAAGAAAATGAATGAAAAAAAAATAATATTTATTAAAAAAAATTTTTCATAGAGTTCATCAATGAGTTTCACTAGTACTGCACATGAAAAATAAATTGAAACATATTTAGATGATATGAAAAATAAATATAAAATCTCTGCTGAAAAGATATATTAGATATGTAAGTTTTAATTTATAGTCTTAAACATCTTTAACTCTGCCTGAAAAGTCATTTTGATTTAATCAAACTTAAATTTTATTAAAAAATCTTATAAATTCATGCTGCCTTTTATTATTTTCTTTCATGACCTTATGCTCTTAGTTTAATATCTTTTTTAATGCAATCATAGTAATTGTAAGTAGGTTTCTGATACAAAAGAAATTGAGGTCTTCATTTATAACTACAAATGTCTCCTTAGCTGTTTTTATATGTTTTTGACTTATTGTATAGAATTGTATAAGTTACATACAGCAAATTGTTCTACCTCCTCAACTGATATAGTGTAATTTCTTATTAACTCTTCAATTAAGTACTTTTCATAGATAGACATGTTCAGAAAATTATAGAGGGTTGAGAAAAAAATGAAAAAGAAATATAAATTTTTTAATTTTAGTTTAATTTTTTGATTGGCCCATCAGGCCTCGGACCACATCAAGTTGAGCTAAAAAAGTTTGGTGTTTTTTGGGTCAATGTTTTGGTAGCCCAGCCTTATTAATTTTTAAGTTAGATTGGGTCAACCCATCGGGCTGGGTCAATTTTACCAGCTATAACTGTAAAGTTAAAACATGTTAATGAAATATTCTATTTAACTTGCATTTAACTATGATTAACATAACTAATTTTGATTTGTAGCATGTAAATGACATTTTTGTATATAAAGTGAGTTAAATGTATGAAAATATAAGACAAATGTCTTTTACACGGCCCTCTTATTAACAATTACAGGGTCTGTTTGGAACCTTATAAATTTAAGAATTCAATTTTGAAATCTTAATTTTTAAATTTGAGTTGTTTGGAATCTAATTAAAGTTTTCTTCTTATTTTCAAATATAAGGATTTGAAAAGTTAAGAATTGATTTCAAATAATTGACTTACCATTTTAATTTAATTGTCTTCTTTTATACATTTTTATTATCTTTTCATAAGAAAATCACGCCAAGGTCCATTTTTTGTTTGTCCTGGAATAAATAGATTCAAAATTTTGCTTTGTCTTCCTCTAATTTCATCATGGTACAACTGTACAGGTTAGGATCTATGGTATTTCAATCTTAGATAGAAATAATCCAAACAAACAAAATTTACTTAATAATGTGTGTATTTAATAATTCACACTTTTTACAATTTCTTTCTCATCACATCAAAAATTATAAATAGTTTAAAAATATTGAATAATTATTTTTTTAATAATATTTTGTTTTTTATTTATTTTACAAAAAATGTTATATTAACAATAAAAATATAGGGGATAATTCTATTTGAAGTGTTTCAAGATATATTATATTTCATAATAATTACTACAACAAAAACACTTATTTCTTGTGGACTGAAAGAGAAAAAAGAAGCCTTGGCCGAAAGCATTGTATGTGGGATTGCATTGTGTGTTTTATTTCTTTCCTTTATCTCTTTGACTAGGATGTATAAATTTTAATTCTCATTTAAGATCGAATGATGTCTAATTTGTGATGGTTCCGTTAATGGGTTGATTTAATCATTTAGATCATTTAATCATTGATTTTGTTTATATTTTAAGTGAGTTATATTTTGTTTTCACGTCCCTGGTTTGTAATATCTTGCTTGAGGGATTTCCTTATTATCCATTTGTAAAGCATAGCTCTCATTAGTTTTTTTTTTTCTCTCTCATTTATTTCATTTCTTCTTGTCTTGTCTTGGTGCATATTTCATGGTTCTGTTTAGGTTCATGCTGCTTTAAACTTGCTATTTTCGTAAGAAAACATCTAAAATAAATCAAAGGCTCCAAAGGCATATAAATAAAATAACACTTTCAATTGAGGCCCCAACTTTTTTTATTATTATTATTGAATATGAAAAGTTAAAATGAGCTTTCATAATGAACTTTGGACCTCACTCAATAAATTCCCAAATTGTAAGTTGGTGGGCGAATTATAGAGTTTAAGTTTTCTGTTAAGATATTTCTGTTGAGTCACTAAATTCATGTGCTTTTTGGAAGGTTAAAAATCAAAAAATGGGTTCTGGAAATTTTTCTTATATAATTCAAATTATTTTGCCAAAATTAGGTTCAAAGCCCATCAAAATCTATCATTGTCCAAATTATTTTGGATTAAGAAGGGGCTTCAAGGGCCGTTGACAAACAAGGTTCCAATGATCTTTTAACTGAGTAACCTAAAGGGCCCAATAGGATTCTTAAGAAATTCATGTAAGTTGTTTTTTAAAAGATTTCTAAAAGCCCAATTTTCTTTTAAGTCAATTTCAGGAGTTCCGTTTTGATCCAAGAAAGTGTCAATAATATGGTTTTGGTCCAAATGTTTTAGAAGTTATGTTTTGACGCTAATACTTTTAGAAATAACATATTTGCTCTAATATTTTCATAAATTTTATTATGGCCCTAAACATTATAGAAATTGCAGTTTCATCCTAAAGCTTTTGGAAATTGTGTTTTTTTATTAAGAATAACAAAACTCTTATTTAAACATTATGTAGAGAATTGTTCTCTTAGAGTGTTATAGGCTTTTAGTAGAAGTTTATCTTTCTCAAAGTTTTAATTTTCATAATCTTTTAGTGGAGGTTTATTTTCTCCAATGTCTTAATTTCCATAAGCTTTTAATAGAGGTTTTTCCTCCCTAAATGTCTTAACTTCTTTTCAATACTTTAAGTGAAAATTTATCTTCCCCTAATGTCCTAAGTTTCCTAGTCAAGAGATGAAAAATCTCACCTAATCAACTTATTCAAATATTTTTTAAACTATGTTGACCTTGATCCCTTTTAGGATGCGTAAGCACTTACTTAGTAAGACGGGTCTGGTTCTTTCTTTTTTTATCTTTGTCCATTATTATCTTATTAATAAAATTGGAGTAATTAAAATACATTAAACTTTTAAGTACAAACAATCTAGGGTAACTATATTTAGGGATAGATATTGTGGGGTGCTTAATACCTTTCACATACGTAATTAGACTCCCAAACCTTTCATTTAGTTTTAAGGACCAGTTTTTCTTTTCCTTTTTTAGGATTCCAATTATCCTTCTAATTAATTAGTGGTGACTCTATTTTTTTGTATTTTCCCTTATGTGCCCAAAGTCATAAAATGATGGTTTTTTCCCCGGCTATCACGTTATGACAGTTATTTAGTCAAATAAAAATAAAATGTTATGGTGTTCAATCCACAGTATGATCAAAGTCATCATCAGAATGTTGTGTATTGTAAGGAGATGGTGGTTGTGCAGCGTATGGAGGTGGTGCCTGTAAAGAAGAGCGTGTCTGATTAATGCCTAAACGTTCTAGAACCTGAGCTAACAATCTTTTTGTTTCAAGAATGTCACATCTCACGGAGGCATTCTATTGTCATTCTTGTTCTAATTGAGCTTACAACTCAGCTTAGCTCCTTTTAAGGTCATCAAATTCCTCAGGAATGCTTGACATATAGGTTGTTGAACTATAAGAGAAAGATCCTTTGAACATATGGGATAGATGTGAGACACATTCTATCCTTTTAATGGCTATTAGATTGTTGAGCAGTAAGTCAAACTATAATGTTGCGGGGGCATGTATATATGAGTTTATCACACTCATAAGTGAGATACTGTCAAGTGGTTACCGAATGCCTACAAATTTATACAATACCAAGAAATTGGTGCCTAAACTCGATTATGGGTATAAGAAGATTGACTGTTGTCTCTAAGGGTGCATGTTATATTATGGCAACGACAAAGAAAATGTTAAACAGTGTCGATTTTGTAGTATAGCACAGTTCATATAATCATAAGTTGGTAAAAGGAAGTTCAGGGATGTTCTAAACAAACAAATGTGGTATTTGCCTATCATTCCCAGACTGCAAAGACGTTTTGCATCTAATACATCTGCGGGTGAAAGAAGATGGCATCAGGAGCATTCACGTGAGTCAGGAGTACTGTCACATCAAACAGATGGAGAGACATGGAAGCATTTTTATCATGTTTACCCGGATTTTACTTTAGATGCAAGGAATGTTAGGTTGGGTTTGTGTGTTTATGGTTTTAGTCAATTCGAAATAAACGCCAAGACATATTCTTTTTTACTTGTGATCATTACTCCTTACAATATACAGCCTGGCATGTGTATGCAAAGGGAATACATGGTCTTAACAGTGATTATTCCTGGCCCACATAATCCTAAAAGTAAAATTGATGTCTTCTTACCACCTCTAATTAAGGAGTTACAATTGCTTTGGGAGTAGTGAGTGCTTACGTATGACATTTCATTGAAACAGGACTTCATTATACAAGCTGCTCTATTATGGACTATCAATGACTTTCCAGCCTATGGAATGTTATCGGGTTGGAAAACCTCTAGTAAGCTGGGTTGTTGGATTTGCATGGCTAATTCGAAGGCATTTTATTTGAAGCAAAGTCGAAAGATTTGTTATTTTGATTGACATAGATAATTTTTGCATGGAGCATCCCTTTCAACGAAATAAGAACAACTTTTTGAAGAATAAAACTGAGAAGGGCATTCCACCCAAGCATTTTTCTAAAGATGAACTCTATGTTCAAACATTGAGACACACAAGAGTAACAGAAAGTGGGGGGAAACTTCTATTGGTTATGGTCTAACACACAATTAGACCAAAATCAGCATTTGTTGGGATTTACCTTACTGGCCTACTTTGTTGATCCCATACATCATAGATGTAATGTATACAAAGACTAATGTGTTCAACACGGTGTTGGATGTCAAACATAAGACGAAAGACAATATGAAGACAATGATGGATCTAGCTATCTATTATAAGCTTCCGAGTTTAGAGTTGCAACAATTAGGCAATGGTAGAGTTGTGAAATCAAAGACACTTTACACACTAACCGTTGAGCGGAAGAAATCTGTTTATGAGTTGGTGCAGAGTGTAAACACTGGATTTTGTCCAAGTAGTTTAAAAAATTTAGAAAAATAATAATTAAAAAAATGTATGATTTAGAAAATTAAGGAAATACAAAATACAAAATAATAAAATAAAAATATAATAAAAGTGATGATGATAAAAAGAAAGCATGAGATATAAAAATAGTAATGAAAAAATTATTAGAGCCATGGAATTTAATTTTTTTAAAAAAAACCATTTTTTTAAGCCCAAGTTTCAGTAAGCTAGCTCAAGCTTCAGCAAGCCTTTGTCTTTAGCCCTTGACACTTAGGACCAGCCCAATAATAGGGCCCATTCCATTGTTCCATTAGATCAGTAGCGCAACCCATTACATCTGCTCTAACTCGATCTGCTTAGCCTGACCCGAATCAACCTGGTGACTTATTATCCTACCCCTTCATTTCTTCAATGGGTTAGTTTTAGCTATCCATCTTCCTTTCTCTTCCCCCGTGAATTTCTTCTTCACGATGTCCCTTTACCTTCAGTTCATGGCCGCCCTAGCCATGTTCTTTGTGCATCAATCCCAGTTGAGATCTTATTGCCCCTCTTTATGCTCCTTGTTCTTTCACGGTCAGGCTGGGTTGTTCAGTTAGTTTGCCATCTTTCTCATGCCCTAGATTTTTCGTAGGGTTTCTTGTAGCTTATCGTTTTTCCAGCAAGCCAACTCATCATGCCACCTGGGGCTTTTGCTGATATCATGCCACTTTCTCAATCAACAATTTAATGCGCCAGATTTTCTCAGAGGGCGATTCTTCATCGATCCAAACCCAGGCTGGTTTGTGGCCTTTCGATTTCCAACTCATCATTTCGCAGCAAGGGATAAAGGAAGGGGAATACTGGTTAGTAGGTTAAGGGGTTGCACTCGTTTTTTTTGTCTATAAATACCAATCAACAATTCTGAACAAGGAGGAAGAAAGGGGGAAAAGAACCAGCAATTTGAAATCTGAAAAAAGAGAGCTTGGAAGAAAGGGAGTTCGTAAGGGTATTTCTTCAGTTTCGTCTAATACTTGTAAGTACATTTCATAGTAGTTTTGTTAGCCTCCTTTGTTTATTGGCATGTTCTACCGCTGGTAATGATTTATGGGGTTTGAGGGGTGATCTTAGGAACCCATTAGTTAAAGGGGGCAGTCTCGGTTTCACCTAACTTTGGATGAAGGTTCCCTAGTCCCAATTCAGTTAATGCCCAAATGAAATTCTGTAAATTGTCCATGATGGTATATGGGTTTATTTTGGAATTATAGACCTTATTTAAATTTGGTTGGTATTATCTTCATTTAAAATAGTTTGATTTAATCTTTCATCTGTATTGACCTTGGAATTAATATGGTTAGGCTTAATTCTAAAGCATTATTATGCTGCTTTAAGGTGATACTAAACATGATTATCGTGTTGAGGTCATGCTAGGATGATGTGAATTCTGATTATCATGATTCTAGTTGTAACGCTATCCTTGCTTTGAGATGATGCTAATACTAATTATCATCACTTGGAAGTGGAGTTAGTTCTGATTGTTATGTAAGTTTTGCTTTGGTGTGGCACTAGTTCTAGATTATTCTGTAAGCTTTACTCTGATGTGGAACTAGTTCTGGGTAATATCATGATTAGTTGCTTTTAAGGGTGTTAATTATGAGTTGTTATGCTAATTCTACTCTTGTGCTATATTAATTCTGGGTAAGCATGTCATGTTTGCTTTTGTTGATGCTAATTCTGGTATCATGTCAGCCTTGCTTTGATGATGCATTAATTCTGAGTTATCATGTTTAGCTTTACTCTTATGTGTTATTAATTCTGTTAGCATGTTCTGAGTTGTCATGCTAGTTCTACTCTTGTGTGGTATTAATTCTGGGTTTGCATGTCATGTTTGCTCTTGGTGATGCTAATCCTCGTATATAGCCTTGCTTTAATGATGAATTAATTTTAAGTTATCATGTTTAGCTTTACTCTTATGCGTTATTAATTTTATTAGCACGTTAGGCTTGTTTTGGATAGTATTCATTCTGGTGGCATGTTTAGTTTGCTCCTGGATGCCATTGATTTTGGTATTAGGTTAGGCCCGTTCTAGCATGAAATTAATTCTGAATTAGCATGATTAGTCTTGCTTGATGGGTTAATTTTGGATGGTATGTGCGGATTTTGCCTCAGGTAATAGATTGACCTTTATTATAGCATGTTGGTTGTAGTATTGATTTAATCATGATTGGTGCATAATCTTACCTATGAGGATCTATACTACAGTGGTTAGATGAAGTGTGATTAAATATTGGGTACCATTTGTTTTATTTGAGTAATCAGTGAATGCCTTCATATTTAATTCTCAACTTACTTGTTATGGCCAAGTAGTATATGTTATGGCATGCTTTGTATGAGGGTTTTTATATGCAAGGTGTGAATTGTTTTATTTGTCCTTATCTAAGTGATTTAGAATTCATTCTTATATGGAGAGCGTTGTATGTCCATTTCTTTATCTTGTCAAAGTTTGCTTGTGTTTTTGGACATTACCGAATAAGGGAGTGGGGATTCAACTGTCCAAGGCCACTTGAAATGAGGAATACCCCTGGGGCTTTGGGTTTTTATCTTAAATAAAGTTTATTGTGCGGATGGTTCTGAGTAATTTAGGGATATTTAAATAATTTCTTTATTAAGATATTATGATATATTTTAGTTTCTATTTTGTTTTCCTCTGGACGGGTGTTATCAATACATCTAAGGAATGTTGGGATGCATGTACTTTGATCTTACATGTTCTATCGATGTTTGGTTTTAATATCTTAAATCTTTATCTGACATTTTACAATTCTAAGAGGTGAAGGTTTAAGTTCCAAAGGCTTACCATCAACCAATCATCGTATGAGGTTCAAATAACCTTTCAAGAGTAGTCTCTTAAAAGGAATTTCAAGAAAATTATTTTACCAAACAACAAAGTCCCATATTTATTTTAGAAAGCAGTATATAAATGTTTTTACAACTTAGGATTCCCGGGCCTTTTTAAGTAAATTAAATTTTGAGATCAAAGAAATTGATACTGCATAAATGGACTTTACGGGTTTTTGTTGAAGTTCCACATAATTAAAGTGTTTAGGGGATTTAAATGAATTTTCAAACCATCTTATTTAAATTTTGGATCAAATTAAATTTTTTGGATTGGGTCTAAGGCCTAGAGTTTTATAAAGGATAAAAGTTCCAACTTAGGTTTAGAGGATTCCCAGGAATGTGCAATACTCTTATTTGGGTAAAAAGGGTTGCAAGGGCTTTAGTAAGAAAATAGTCTTGCTAAATTAATATTTTTTGGTGAGTTTTAAGAAAAAGAAAAAAGAAAGAAGAAAAAAAAAGCCCAAAACTCATTTGAAAATTAGATTACTTCTCAAATTTTTGTTTCGAACTCAACACCTTTTGAAAATTACATTTTGCACCAATACTTTTAGAAATAATATTTTAACCTAATATTTTTATGAAATTTGTTCTTACCCTAACATTTTTATAAATTTCATTTCAGCCCTACAATTTTTGGAAATCAAAATTTGATCTAAATCAACATCTCTTTCATACATTATATGGAGAATTGTTCTCTTATAATGGCTTAGGTTATACGTGAAAATTTATTTTCTCTATAGACCTAATTTTTCATAAACAATATGTGAAAATTTGTTTTCTTATGTTGTTTTAAGGTGTATATGGAGATTTATTCTTTTATACTGTCTTTTCACCTATAAGCTTTGGATAGAGGTTCATTATCCTACATTGTCCTAGCCTATAAAGATTTTGGGTTAAAATTTATTCTCTCACATTATCTTATCAAATTAAAATACTATCATATTACATGGACCTTGATCTTCATTGGAGTATGTAGGTTCTTACACAGTAAGTCAGGTTCGATTTTTTTATTTTTCATCGTTTCACTATAATAAATGGGGTAATTAAAATAATTAAAATTAAATTAAATTAAAGCATAAACAATTAAGGGTAACCGTCCTTAGAATGAGCGTTGTAAGGTGCCTAATACCTTGTTCACACATAATTCGACTCCCGATCCTTTCTTCTGGTTTCGAAGGACATTTTTTGGTTTTTTTAGATTATTCTAATTATCCTCCTAATTAATTAGTAGTGACTCTATTTTTTATAAAATCTCTGTGTTTCAGCCATCCGTCATATTGTGACATAGAGTTTGAAGCTTCCTAATGGATATGCATCTAACTTAGAGATGTGTCGAACTAATTCTTAGACTTTGATCCACATGAAAGGTTACAACTGTCATGTGTTTATGGAGTGGCACCTGCCAATAGTGGTTGCCTTCTGCAATTTGGGAACTTTTTGTTGAGTTAAGTTAATTTTTTTCGAGATCTTTGTTCTCCTACTTTGTATAAATCTGATTTATAGGTCATGGAACAGAACATCTCTCTCAACTTGTGTAAACTTAAGAAGATTTCCTCCCTGCATTTTTTAATGTAATGGAACATTTACCCATACACTTAGTTGAAGAAGCATTGGTAAATGGCCCTATGCAATATAGATGGATATACCATTTTGAGAGATTCTTGCACACGTTAAAGCAAAAGGTAAACAAAACAAAACTCATGTAGAAGGTTCTATATGCGAGGCATATATTCTTGAAGAGACTTCACCTTTTTGCTCGTACTACTCGAGTCTTACGTCCAATTAAGAACTAGACAAGTACTTTGGAACAATGATTGTGGGGAAAAATCATTCGGTAAACCTCTCCTAATCTTTAACTATCCTGCTTACTTCTATGGAACCATGAGTTAACGTTATTTGATTGATGAGGAACTATCATCTACAACACTGTATATGTTGCTAAATTATCCAAAGGTTAAACCATATCAGAAGTAAGTTATAACTTCATAGGTTCATATTTTCAAATTTCTATAAATTATTAAATCCTTATGTGTTAACAACAATTTTTCTTGCTGCATCATGTACATAGAATTGTTATCCTCATCATACGGTGATCTGTCAAATGATGAGGTTGACAAGCACATTTCTAATGGATTTCCTCAATGGTTCAAAAACTTTGTAAGTTAATTTACCAATCTTTGATATGTTACATAATTATTTATGCTTATAAAGTGACTAACTTTAAAATATACTTAGGTCACAAACCATGTGAATGGGATTGATGACGACCTTCTAAGATCTTTGGCTTGGGGCCTAGCAACAAATATAACTTTCATACAGAAGCATGGTCTTGTGGTCAAAAAATAAACAACAGTGGAGTTTGTCTTAAGAGATATATTTATGAAAAAGCTGAGTCATTGTATCATGGCATTTTACAGGAAATTATTGTTGTGGAATATTCTGGTTTACTTCTTAAATGGTTAATACTCTTTAAATGCATATGGTTTTATCCTTCTAACTGAGGAACAAGGAGTTATCTTAAACTTAGATTTGTAGAGGTTAATTCAAGGTTTACATATAAGAGGGATGACGATTTAGTATTCGCTCAACAAGCGGAGCAAGTTTATTTTGCACCTTATCCCCAGATAACACCAAACAAAGGGGGCTGGTTACATGTGATTAAAACTAAGGCTAGGCACATAATTGATGCCCCAGATGCCCCATTCCAAGACACACCTCATTGCACTCTGGAGTTAATTCTTGATGATGATCAAAATCATAGAGATTTGAGAGATGGCACAACTATAGCTACTTATGAGGAAATGGACATACCAATAAATGAGAATTTTGTAACTGAAGTTGATGATGATATAGAAGCAGTTGGCGAAGAAGATAAAGAAGAAGAGGATTATAATAGTAGTGATGGGAAAACTAATGAAGACCCTCTTAGTGATTATGTTCTAGAAAATGATTAAAATGGCACAAGTTCCAAATTGAAATTGTTTTTTCAACGTTTATGTATTAATTATTGGTAGTCATGTGTTTATTTTTTGCATACTTATAATGTTTTATTTTCTTGCATAAGAGGTAGCTGTTGATTATTCAATACTACCAGAGCACAAGCATAACAAGGATTAAATATTTTAATTTAGATTTATCACATATTGGCATTATATTTGATGTCATGTGTAAATGTAACAATTTTTTAATCTTCAACTTTGATACATATATCCTGTCCGCTGTGATTCTTTAATGCTGGTTAAGGTTCGCAGGTTAATGGACAAGTGTTAAAAGAAATCAAACATTATGTAGGAAATAGACATACCAATAAATGAGATGGCACAACTATAGCTACTTATGAGGAAATGGACATACCAATAAATGAGAATTTTGTAACTGAAGTTGATGAT